>JAJMRT010000187.1:0-38926 GCA_030558065.1 Geotrichum phurueaensis | reverse complement strand
GTGTGCTCTTCCGATCTAATAAATAAATAAATAAATAAATAAATAAATAAATAAATAAATAAATAAATAAATAAATAAATAAATAAATAAATAAATAAATAAATAAATAAATAAATAAATAAATAAATAAATAAATAAATAAATAAATAAATAAATAAATAAATAAATAAATAAATAAATAAATAAATAAATAAATAAATAAATAAAATAATCCTAGCGCTTCTCATGGTGATTTTAAGAACGACAGCATTTGCTAACGATGATGGAATAACTTGGTTTGAGATTTTTGCATTATAGAAAAGCTACACAGTATACATAACTAGTCACCACCTACTGACCGCTAAACGTCACTACTATAACTCATTCCTGCCTTTCATTTTTTTTTATATACCTGAGGATGTAGTCGAAGGCAGGCCGCCGGAAAAGAATAGACCCGCTTGCGGCTGACTGTCCGTGCTAGTTAGAGGCTCCATGCCATACGAGCCCGTGGCCTTTCGTGAAGGCCGGCGCTCAGGCGGCGCCGTGACAGAGGAGCGGCGGCGAGCAACTGCCTCACGGGGGTCCGAAATTCCCGTCTCGTCCGGCAGTTGTGCCACACCAATTCCCGTGCCGTCAGCGAGGGGATTCTCGTCTTTGTGGTGAGTTTCGGTTAACTTGCGCTCAAGGCTCACGGGAATGTCAGCGCCAACAGGTTTAAAATCGTGGTCAGCGGGAAGCGTCGAGTGCGTTTCCTTCTTGAGGTCATACGAAAAGAGAGAGCTGTTATCTTCGCGAATGGGAGAAGAAGTTGTTGCGCCTTCGGCATGAGAGTTCTCAATGGTAGTAGCCGCGTTCGTGTTAACCGTGAGGCCTGAAACAGTGCTGGGAAAGCTGCCAGGAATAACAGGACGCTCAAGTTTTGTCACATCTGCCTCGCCGGCAGGATTGGTTGTCACAACAAGAGGGTCTGCAATGATAGGAGAATCTTCGTCTCCAGCAGCGTAGGGCTCATCAACAGAACTGACCTGAGACGATATTGAGTCGGCAGAAGAGGTGATTTTAGTGATTGGGGCAATGTCATCAGTTGAGGCTGTTGTAGTGGAAGCAGAAACAGCAGCAATAGCAGAACCGGCAGCAATAGCAGCACCGGCAGTCGCAGCAGTAGCAGCGGGGCCTGCAGCAGGATTAATGTAAGAGCTGCCAGGACCAGAAGTAGTAGTAGCTAGAGCAGTAGCAGCTGAAGCATCAGTAGCAGCAGTAGTAGCAGGAGCTGAAGTCGCAGTAGTAGCAGAAGCACTAGGAGACAATGCAGCGGCAACAAGGGACTCCTTCGGTTCAGCAACAGCACCGGAGGGCTCCTTGAGTTCAGTAGCGGCGCCATAAAGTTGCGCACGCTCGCTGGGACTTTTAAGGGTTACAAGCTTTGACAAGTCTTCAAACCACTCTTCCAACTTTTCCTTTTTTTCAGCGCGAAACACCCAGTTGTGATCCTTTGCGCCGCTTGCGCTTGAATCACGCGTGTTGAGGATAAACTTGTGCGAGGATGTGCTGGGCTTCTTGTCGCGCGAGATCTGGCAGTCATTCAAAGATAGCGAAAGCACGGGGTGCACGTCGTGCGGGGTCTTAAACTCGTGCAAAAACGACGGCGTCAAAACATACCACGCCTTGGAGTAGTTTTTTAGATACTTAGAGCGGCGTTCAAGGTACCCGGCCCGAATTTTGTGGGTTAGAGGTGAGGGGTTAACTGCTTGCAAAGATGCTGCATCACGCGGTTTAATCTTGGTCAAGTCAATAAAGTTTTGGTTGCCATCTTTGGCGACATAGGTGTTCCACTCAAAGTCAGGCGCCTTGGCCAGGAACCCCGCATTGAGCTGGTTAGCGAGCTCCAGAGATTGACTTGCAGAGGTTCCGAGAATGTTGGAGTAGGTACGCAGGGCATCCTGAACCTCAGTGACAATGAGCTTCTCAAGCTCTTGGCCAGACTTTTGAATATTCATGTAAGCCTCGACCAGGTAGTTTTCTTCCTTGATCTGGCGCGCAAGTTGTGATTCTACGTTTGCCTTGAAAAGATAGGGATCCTTCCTGGGGTTGTGATCCTCGCTAGCACTAGCAATAATGCTCTCGTAGGCCTCAATAGTTTTTTTCGTGGCGCCCTGCTCGCGTTCCACTGAGTTCTTAAAATCAGATGAAAGGCTTTTAATTTCTTTGATTTTGCTTGTGAGGTCATTGCGCAGATCCTCAAGCCGCGGAATAGTAATACTGGTAAGTTCTCTTGTGGCCTTATCAGCAACAGCGGCCTGCTTGTTGTGCATAGAAATGATGGCCGCAGGAACGTCCGAGAGAGAGCCTGAGCCGTAAGAAGCAAAGCATTGGCGAATTTTGTCGTCCTCAGAGCTCAATTGCGGATGCTTGGTAGGCGGGTTGGGCACAGCTGTTGCTGCACCCACCTCGTCACTCCCACCTTTAGCTTCGAGTTGAGCGCGGGCGGTCTGCTCAACGGCAGTGAGAGCATTTTCAGAGGTGCCAAAATAAAAAAAAGGGAAATTTACCAAATTGCCAAGGCGACTTTGCTGTTTTGCAGCATCGTTCTGGGCACTGGCATAGTCTTTCAAGTAAACAGACAAAGAGCGCAGAATTTTGCGCCAGGCTTCAAAGCGCTGGGAAAGAAGCTCTGAGGGATGGCCACTTGTGGGAAGCCTGAGATTTAAGTCGGACATGGTAAAATGGAATGAAAAGAAGGGTTATAGAAGCAAGGAGATGGTAAAGATGAAGAAGAAAAAAGGGGAGAAATAAAGTAGAGAAAGGGCTGATAAAGAAGGATGTAAAATGGTATTTATACGATTGGCATTGTCAAGTTAGGAATTTGTGTGTGATCATTGCTAAAAGAAAAAAAGCTTAATATAGAAAAAAAAAAAAAGTTATTACTTGCTAATTCTACTACTACTATTACTACATCTAACCTGGAACGGTAGTCGGCGGCCAGTACGAGGGAAGTCATCTGGCAAGCACTTAGCTCAATTGAAATTGATAAAGAGCTGGTAAAGACATTAATCAATAGACAAGACTCTTAATCTCACAAGTTGAACATGGGCAAGGCTCTTAAAATAGCTGATATGACCAGTGAAAACGACGATAGTAACATTGAACCATGAGTTACATCGCTCAAATACTTGAAACCAGCTTGTGTCACGATCGAAGCAAAGATTTTGTTTGAGGTAAGGACTGTGAAATGGCACTGGTTGAAACCCGCTGATAGAATAAATATAAAATTTAAAAAAAGACCATTGTAGATCATGGTTTATCATCATCATCATCTTGTCAACCAAAAGCCCTTTTGATTTGTCTCTTTTATTTCATTTTCATTTTTCCATTTACTCTGTTGAATTTATCATATACTGACAAATGATGGTGTGAGTTTTTTCATATATATATATGTATATATATATATATATATGGTATGTATGTTTGTGTGATTTTCATTACACTTGGTATAAGCCCCG
Organism: Geotrichum phurueaensis; assembly: GCA_030558065.1. Taxonomy (NCBI): domain Eukaryota; kingdom Fungi; phylum Ascomycota; class Dipodascomycetes; order Dipodascales; family Dipodascaceae; genus Geotrichum; species Geotrichum phurueaensis. The sequence goes on along the minus strand of JAJMRT010000187.1, from coordinate 35,447 downwards.
TAATTGTGTTCTGTGTCAAATAAGGTTCTTGGTTTGTGGGGTTTTAAATTTAATGTGAATGGGGTGCTGCTAATCTATTCCTAGGGTCTTTTCTCAGGTGACATCATTAGGTTTTCAATGCACAACCTTGCGTTCAACATTTTGTAATCATAAATGTCTTATGTAATTGTTATTATTAAATTATTATTAAAATATTATTAGATTATTATCAGTTTATTATTATTTTATTATATAATTATTACATGTTTGATATCAGTTATGTCATTTATGACACACTTTTGTCACATGGACGACGACACAAACAAGAACAAAAATTTATTTGTTTCTTTCTTAGCAACATCAACAAGACTTTGTAACCACTGTTATCTGGTTGAGAAAAGTCTCGAATGAAAAGGTAAAAATATCAGTGCCATTTTAGTTGTTGTTGTTGTTTCATTTTTATTTCAAAATTGAGCATTGACTTTCAATTCACTTAAACTTGATATTGATACTTTTTATTTCTTCTATCATTGTTGCTGCTGCTATTGTTGATGTTTTTTTCGGGTTCTTTTCTTCCGACTTTCTTTGTTGTTAATATTAGCAGGTTTGCCAGCAGCAATAGTGCTTTCTCTTACGTTCTCGTTCCGAGATGGTCCTAGCTGCTGCTTGTATAACTAATTACTACGGATATTATTGTATATTATAGAGTGTAAGGTAATACCAGTCTTCAACACTTAAGGTTTTTTTTTATTTTGTAATTCTTGAGTTCTCATGGGCAAGGCGAATGAACCCAAACACCAGTAAAATATAAATATTACTTTTGGCAGTGCAAAGTGGCCAAAGACGGGCGGGGGCCCCGCAAGATCTATTACCAAAAAAAAAAAAAAAAAAAAAAACGATTCCTATGTCTTTGTAGTGACGATATCTTAAGGGGTACTCTTGTTGGCTGGGGGAACTACGCGTGTTATGGCCAGACACAATGCATACCAATTTGATTCAGATCTTTTTTTTTTTTTTTTTTTAGATTTAAACCCAAGTGAGATCTACATCAAGTATGTTGCATGTAGGAACAAACCATAACCAATCCGCCCTGTTTAACTGAGACCACTGTAATGCTTTCAAGTGTTCAAACCACGTAGATTTCGTTGCCATTCATAACTTTCTCCGGTTCTCATGAACCAAATCATTGGTATATATATATACTAAACCTAATTTACTGTTATTGTTGTTTTCATTATTATACGTACAAACACACACACTCACTCACTTACTCAAACGCGTAAACGTACAGACGTATGCACAACCTGCGGCACAAAAATATAATGCTCTGGCACTCACTTACAACTTTGGCACCTTGAGAGATTTGCTAATCATGGCAGAGCCACTCACCAAAAATAGCAACACCACAGGATGGAACGCCAGAGCGTGGCCTTCAAATGCCACGCCCAGGGGCAGTTGCTCGTGAACCCAACCTTGCGAGTGCCAGTAGTACATAATGCCCACAAGCACGAGCGTCGTGGGGATCGGTGTGCCCTCAAAATACTTGGACTTGCCGCCAGCGTCCTTGGGAATGTTGGCAACAGTGACGTTAAAACGTGCAAGTCGCGTCAGACCGCAGAGAACAAAAATAGTGAGTAGCGCCATGTCGGCCGTTGTGTCAAAGCCAAGCGCAAAGGCCGCCGTTGCGGGACCCACGCCAAAAGAGACCAGATCCGCTAGCGAGTCCAATTCCTGACCCATGAGACTCGATTTGTTACGCATTCTAGCCACGCGGCCATCCAAAAAGTCAAAAAAGAGGCCAAGCGGAACCAGGTAGAGCGCGCGCACAATCAAGTGCGGCGTCTGGCGCTGTGAGGCAGCATAGGCAACCGAGGACAAGATTGACAAGAATCCGCAGCAGCAGTTGAGCAGAGTGATAAAGTCGGCCATGTGGAGGTTGCGGATCATTGAGAAATGACGGTGATCAGTTGTAAAGTCGTGGATCTCACGCTCATTGGGCGCAGGCGGCGAGGGTGACGGGGAAAAAAAGGAAGAGCGTCGACGCGACACACGGCGGGCAAAGGGAGTGGCCGCAGAGGTGGTGGAGGAGTCAGAATCTGTTACTTGGCTCATTATTAACCGTTGCTTTGAGGAATAAAAAAGAATTCGGTTGGGGGGGGAAGAAGAAGAATGAGGAAGAAAGAGGCGTTGATTTGGGAGTAATTGGTTTTACAGGGGGGTAATTGAAAAGGCTAGCCGGGTGCTAGGAAAGAAAAAACCAAATACACAATTGAGAGCAACGAAAGACTGGCGCAGAAAGAAAAGATTATCGGCAAGAACAATAAAAGAGATGGGAAAAAACACCAGCTGAGTTAAAGCAATGTGTGGGTGAGAAGACGGCGTGGCAGGTGTTGCGATTGCTGGCAGCGCACGGTGATTTCACGAGTCGATGGTTGGTTGGTGGAGAAGGAAAAAAAAAAAAAAAAAACAAGAAAAAAAATATACGTGAGCTTGTGTTTATGCAGACATTTTCTCAGTCGTCGTCCCCCGTCAAAAGGCACGTAAGTCCCAGCGAGGTTATCAATAAGTCGTCTTGATTACAAAAAATTCTGTCCACACTCGCGACAGTAACAATAACGAGATCTGACTTTTTTCGATAGTCTCTTTTGCATTGACCAGTGATCCCACTGCAAAACTTTTGCTGCCGTCTAAATCGTTTTCAATTAAACCATTACTATTAAATAAATACCAGTATATCAAAAATAAAAAATAAAAAAAGAATAAAAAAAAAAGCAATCCCAACACATGTGTATATTCCCATAAAGGCATTTCGGCACTTCAAGCACCAGAGCTACCGTACATTGCGGCCCAGTCTTCAAATACTTTGAGCCCCTCCAGTGATACACTTGGCCGAATTGTCTTTAACGAAGCTTCAAAGTCCTGAAATCCAATTGGCCGAATTTTCTCAGTCGGCGTCGTTAGCAGCGCCTCGCCCAACTCTCGCAGAGGTCCCATGGCCGCATCCTTAGCCAGCGCCGTCAAATCAGAACCGCTAAACCCATCCGTCATCCGCACCAGCCGTACACACTCACTTATTGTAAGTGAGTGCTTTTGATGGCTTAAAAGCTTTTCAAGGTGCCGCTCCCGCGTCTCTGGCTCGGGCAGCGGAATGTATTGGCGTCGCACAAACCGGCGCCGCGCGGCCTCGTCAATCACCCATGGTAAATTCGTTGCGGCGAGCACAAGTACCCGTGACACGTCTTCGTGCTCCTTGCCAGCAGCTGCATGCTGCAGCGCACTCCACTGCACTAAAAACTCGGTTTTAATCCGCCGAGACGTCTCGTGCTCGCCGCTGTCGGAACGCGCTGACAGCAAAGAATCAATCTCATCGACAAAAATAATAGCAGGAGCAAGGGCACGTGCCATCAAAAATAGCGCGCGTACGAGCTTCTCCGACTCACCAAGAAACTTGGACGTCAGCGACGAAGCTGAAATTGAAAAAAAAGTTGAATTCGACTCCTGTGCAACAGCCCGCGCCAACATTGTCTTACCAGTTCCCGGCGGACCAAAGAGCAAAATGCCCTGCGCCGGCTCTCGCAGGCCGCGAAAAAGATCGGGTCGGAGAAATGGATACACAACCGTCTCCTTCAGCGAGGTTTTCGCCTGATCCAATCCAGCAATGTCGTCCCAGTACACTGGATCGCCCTTCACTACCACATCATTAAATATCTGGTTGGCTGCATTCTCATCAATCCCTTTGCCCTTTATTTTCTTACGCGCAGCTTTAATCCACTCGTCTTCCTCAATTGAGGCATTGTCCTCCTCGTCAGTTGATTCCCGTGATGGGGGTATGCGCACCGTCGCGGAGCGCTGAGGCGCCGACCGCGAATTGATCCCGGCAACTTTAGCACTCGGCACCGAGGGTGATCTAACCAACCCGGTTTTGACTTTTCTTGGGGTTGCTGGAGACGGCGGGCTGTAGCCCACAGCCTTGCTTGTGACTGGTCTCATATTGGTGCTTGTAGTGCTGCGACTGTTGCTGACAGCGGAGGGTTGCCTGACATTGCTGGGAGAGTTGCTGGATGTAAGTCGCTTTGTACTGTTAGAATTTCCAACTGACACTCGTCTTTGCGGCGTGCCAGAGCTATTGAAAGCTGATGGTTTAGTGGTACTTCCATTGGAACTGCTGACTGAAAGGCGTTCCATATTATGGTGGAGTTGGCCGCCCGTTGAGATGCTCGCTGCTGTGAGAGCAGTGTTGGATGTGCCAGGCTTGTCCGTTTTGTGTATCCATGCAAGCGTCGCCGCATTTGACGCGGCTTTGCGCTCTCCTAGCAATTTCTTCATGCCACTTTTGCTAGACCGCATTGTATGCCGCAGAGGTTTAGCTTGAGGCGCTACACTCTGGGGGCTGGGGGTGCGCGAGGGCAAAGGCGGAGACGTGGGCTTGGGTCCATTACGGCTAGTTTCAAAAAATGGTGCAGAATGGTACGGTGCCGCTCTGTAGTCGTTCTCGGATGCGGACCGCTTGTGTTTAGTAAGGGTGGTGTCGCTTTTAAGTAGCTGGCTGCGTGGTCGCGGCTTAGAAGAAGACGGTGGAGTAGCAGCTGGTGTATTAACGTTGTCCGAACTAAAATTGGCAAAGGGATTGTTGAATACATCGTTTGTCGAAGTCACTTTTTCCTGCACGGTCTGCTGCTGCAGGTAGTTGATCTTATCGTAACACTGGCGCTCCATCTCTATGATTTTCGTCATGAGAGAAGACTCGCGATTAGACTTGGGCGCCGCAGTTATTGAACCAAGCTGCTGCGAAATTATTAACTTGGTGGTCTTCCATGATTGTAATGACTGGTTGTAGTCACCGTTTGCTTCAGCACGTTGTGCACGCAACGAGGACTCATAAATTTCGTCATATGCTTTCTGGAGACCGGAGAGCGATGAGGTCTTTCTGTGTCGAAGGAAGTCCATGCTGATGATGGAGTAAAAATGAAACTGGCGTCCAAGTGACTGTATCTATCTTTACTTGCTCTCGCTTTACCATGAGCAGATCCTTGAAGTCTTCTGCGGTTGGTTGAGGAGGAAGGAAAGTAGAAAGGAGGAAAACAAACGGAACTTTACAAAGAAGAATGAATGGAATACAAAAAGACAATTTCTACAGGTATACCGTACGAGCTCTATACCGTACGAGCTTTATACCTTACAAGCTTTAAGCGCAATCGCAAAAGCTCAATAAAGATATCGACCACACGGCAAAACGCTTATATCCTAACTTCCCTCATCTCTCCTCCTCCTCTCTCTTACTCTCTCCCTCCCAGCTCATTGGCGGTATGTCGTTCAGTCTGTGCTCCGGTAGAGTGTAACTGCGGCGATGCAGGGCCCCAGAAAACAAGGCTTTGTTCTGCAGGTTCATACAGTCCAGAAAAATGCTTCAGCTGATGCGGCAGCAGAACATCTGAGGTCAAACCAAGGCCCTAGTAAATAAATCGGTTTTGCTTGCTATTAAATATAATATCATGCTTGTGGGCTGTTCTGTTGTTGTTTTTCTGCTTATCGTTATGTTTTTCTCATTCCTCCAGTGTCCATTTTTGTAAACCTTTTGCTCATCTGGTCAAGCGGTCGCCCCAGCGCCTGCATTCCGGCGAACACCAAATTTCGCGCGGTCACATCTTTCTTTTCCCCCACGTCATCACCCGCTGCCTGCAGACCAGCCTGACAATGATCTCGGTCAACACGTTTCGCGGTCTTCACAAGCTGCTGCATCCGCATGTCAGCGTTCATAGCGGCATCCCGCCCGTTCTTACCGGTGGTCTTTTGGTGTTCATGACGCTATTTTGCGCTGCCACCTATATATTTACGTCGCCGCTAGAGTCTCTCAGTCTCAGCGCTGCAACGGTCAAAAACTTTGAGCCAAACCGCTTGACCTGGTATCCGCTGCTCCATTACAACATATTTCACTTAATCCTCAGTTCGTACCTGCTTTACCCGATGCTTGCTACGTTCGAGAAGTTCAATGGCACTGTTCGCACGGGTATCGTGCTGAACGCGCTCGCAACTGTCGCGGGCGTACTGTACATCCTGAGCCAGCTGGCCCTATTTTCCGGATCCTCTGTGATCGGCTCTAGGTAAGTTAATTTGTTGAAGTCTCTTTTTTTCTCCTACTAACAGCGATCAAGCGTGTGGGTGTTTGCGCTTTATGCATACTTTGCGTACAAGGAGAGTTTAAAGACGCCCACAGTTTACGTTTCGGCTTCGTTGACTTTCCCGACCTGGGCAATCCCAATTTTGCCCTTTATTATTGTTTCCGTTGTATTTCCCGGACCTAGCTTTTTAATCCATTTGTTTTCCCTGATAGCAGGCTATCTGCTAGCAATGGACTATCTTAAGTTTATGACTGACCCGTCATCGAAGGTTGTACAGTACATTGAAGGCAAGCTCGATGCGGTAATTGACCTGATTCCGCCCAAGATAAGATATATCAAAGAGGCTGATGCGATTGAAATCCGACGGGAGGTTATGTCGGCAAGCTTGCCACTTTACGAACGCCATGAACCAAAGACTGAGGGTTAGCTAGTGCCAACACGTTAGAGACCAAAATATCAATAAACCTTTCTATTCCTTTTTCATTTTTTCTTGTTGTCGTAACCCATTTTTTTTTGTTTTGCTCTCCCTTTGGGTTACGGTCTGAAAGTAACTTACCCGGCCGTAAATTTTTCACTTTTCTGCCACAGCCAAAAACTTTTTCATGGTCTCAGCCAACCAAGTTCTTTCCATCTCCAAATCACATCGCGCAAAGACATTGGCATAACTCCTCAACAACTCAACCGCAACCATGGCTAAGCAAAACTTTGTCGGGATGGTCACCTCCCACGGTAAAATGAACAAGACTGTCAAGGTCAGAGTTCAGCGCATGCACTTCAACAAAATTATCAACAAGGATATTGTCAGATTCACCGACTTCCTCGTCCACGACGAAGCTAACAAGTGTAAAGAAGGCGATATTGTCAGAATCCAGTACGTTCGCCCCCTTTCCGCCCGCAAGTCTTTTGCTGTTTCTGAGATTCTTAGAAACAAGGGTTTGTCGTGGATTCAGTACCGTGAGGAGGCTCCAGCAAAGGTCAAGGCCGAGGAGCTGCAGAAGATTGCCGAGTACAAAGAGCAGGTTGCGAAAAAGCTCGGTCAGAACGGCCATGAGACTGTCAAGCAGCAGATGAACGACTTTAGAACCCTCAACAAGATCTCTCTGACAAACCTGACGGAAGAGTCCAAGGAGCAGGTCTCTAGCATTCTCAAGAAATACAGCATCGACTCGCTTGAATGGCCCAACAAGTACCAGTTATTCGACCTGGAAATTAACAAGCTGCGGAACGAGCTGGAAGAGCTCAAGATTGAGATTAACAAGAGCAATTTTGGTCCTCAAGCCGCCAAGTTGCTGAAGGAGGACCCTAAAAAGGCCAACCAGATTCTCTTGTCTCTTGGCAAATCGGAGCCCGAGAAGATGCCCAAGAACATCAAGAAGAATATTTTAATGAAGTACTACGTCAACCTTTTGTCTAAGGACTCAGCCTCTGCTTAGACAGCCTCTCACCGACCTTGTCGCCCTGTGTATAATTATCGTTTTTAGTTGTTTGCTTGTTTTGTTTATTCTCTGTATATAGTCGCAGCATCCCCCCGCTGGTACATAAAAGAAAAAAATTTTCAATTTCATTTTTCTTAGATCATCATCCTTCGTGACTGCAAAAGTGCCCAAGACGCGATTGCAAAGAGAGTCTTCTAAAATGTACATGTATGTCAAGTTCTACAAACGACCGAGCTGCTCGACGTCGACCAAGAACAAGTGCTATGAGATCAAGACCGTTCTCACTGTCACCAACGATCTTGGCGAAAAGTTTTTTTTCGGCGATCTTGATCTTCAAGTCGAGTTGGTCCTGATCCAGCCGGCGTCAAAAAAGACGCCAATAGTCAAGGAGACTGTTGTCGACACAAAGGTTCTCAAATGGACAACCGGAGCGCGCGCTGTGACCTACACTGCCAAGCTGCCTCTCAGTATCCCGAGCACTACGACTTTTTATGTGCGCGCATGCGTCCCGCGCCCGGATGAGGTCGTAGATATGCTACTCGACAGCTACGAGAACGTCGAGGGCGAGACTTCTCACACGTTTCTCCCGATCCAGAGCGTTCCGTGCCGACTTTCGGATCCAGCTCGCGATAAGAATACGTTTGATAGCGAGCATCTCGCACTACGCAATCTCGAGACGCAGTGCCCCGGGTACAATATAAACATTATTGAAGAGACTAAAGGCGATATTGCAAGTCACATTTGGGATGCAGCACTGGCGGTTTCAAAAGAACTATGTTCAGATGGATCTGTGCTTAAAAAGTTTGTCGGCAAGCCGCGATCGATTGTTGAGCTCGGTGCTGGGTGTGGTTTCACGGGTTTGGTGATGGCGGCAATGTATCCGCAGGCGCAGGTTGTATTGACCGACTTTGAGGAAGCGCGTGACGCATGCCAGCGCAACATTGATCTTAATGTTAGCAAGCTCCCCAAAACCGGCGCCCGGTCACACATTCAGATTACCGGCGGCGATGGCAAAAGCAGTGGTCGCGTGTCATTTCAACCGCTGCAGTGGGAGGAGGAAGACCAAAGCAAGATTCCCCATCCCGTGTACCACAAGAATGATCATGAGGGATGGGATGTGGTACTGGTCACGGACTGCATCTACAACCGGGCCAGTTTTGATCCGCTGCTATGCATCTTGCAGAAGCTGGTGACCACAGGCACAACCCTGCTGCTAGCGCACAAGTACCGTGCAGGCGACTCAGGTGAGCTATTTTATGAGATGCTGGCTGAAAAGTTCACGTTTGTACATGATATGTACGTACGCCGTTACGATGAAAAGCTCCGCATACTGGTGGTCCGAAAGGAAGATTAATGATCTGTGGATAATCTCGTATGGGAATAGTATTACAAGCGCAGTTGCGTCTTGTTTGTATAATTTTTGTTTTTGACCCAACTTGCCATCTTGCACTTTCCTTTTTAATTTGCACTCTCAACAGGACAGCGAAACGTAGAACCGACCATGTCAAAGCTGCCCTTTGATCTACCAAAATCGCTAAATGTGGCAGGTCTGCCAGAGTCAGTTCGAAACAATGCAATTAAAGCAATTGTCACAGATGAAATTTACGACCCTTGGCAAGGCAAAACTGTTTCAACGTCTAAAACACTGACCAGCGCAGCCAAGTATGCATCGGCTGGTATGGCGACTGCCGCCGGTGTGGCGGCCACGATTTCGTCCAAATTTGATTCAATAGACGATGAAGATGTGGAAGCCATTGTAGAGGATGAAGCCCTTAGCAAAGAGGACAAAATCAGCAAAATCTACAAGCTATTCTTCGCAGCCTCCAGTGATGGCGATACTGACACAGTACGGGATATTTTAGGGGGCAAGGCCCGGGATTTCATTGACATTGACGGAACGGATGACAGCGGAAGTACTGCATTGATCTATGCCAGTTGTTTTGGCCACGAGGATATTGTGATTGAGCTGCTACGATACGGCGCTGACGTTGATAAGCCCGATCAGTCTGAATGGACTCCGTTGATGTGGGCCATTAACAATAGTCATCTGGAGGTTGTAGAGCGGTTGCTAGAAAATGATGCGTCTGTCACAAAGAAAACATCTACAGGACGGTCAGCGCTGGATTTTGTCACTCCTTTCAGTGAGATTTACACATACATGTCATCGCTCGGGTACATAAACTCGAACCAACCCAGTGACTTTTACGATGACGGACTCATGTCAAGCAAAGGTTTTGGAGGTGAAGAGCCGGACCAACTGCTTATGGAGAGCGCATACAATCTGGACGTCGACATGACCCATCTGAAGCTTGATGATGATGACGATATTCCGGGTCTGGGGACTGGCCTGGATGACCTCGACGGTGAGCAGGAATTTTTGTGGGATCGATGTCTTCCAGACCAGATGTTTGTGTTTACCGAATCCGACATTCCGCGAATTCTAGAGATTGGAATCACTCAGATGGAGCCAAAGAGAAGCTCTATGCAAAAACCAATTCCCGCAAATCTCCTCTTTCTTTGTGCCCGGTACGCGCACAACTACGGCAGCCCAGAAATTCTGGAAAATTTACTGTCACCTGCGTTCACACGGATCAGAAACGTTATTATGGCCAAACGGGAGGACATTGCGTTCCTTTCATTCTGGCTATCCAATTGTACGCTACTTTTGTATTACATTCGCAAGGACGTTAACCTACTGCCAGCGTCCGTTGAACACCAAGAAAAGCTTTCTGAGCTTATCACTGACATTACTGTTTTAATCTCGCAGGATGCTGAGCGCAGATTAGAGCTTTTACTTAACTCTTCTATTCTCGACTACCAAACTATTCCTGGCTTGGATGAAATTCACTACCAGAGTGAATGGAGGATTTTTAGATCATCCAAGAAGCCCAAGAGCCATAAAGAGGAGATGGAGGAAATCTACCGGCCTCCCACCCCCAAGAAGAAGATGCTTCCTTCCCCGCGAAATGTTACTTCTATTCTCAGTTCTATTTTGTTTGTCACCGATCTCTACGAGGTCCATCCAATTATTGTTCAACAGTTGATGTCACAGATTTTCTACTGGCTGGGAAGTGTTTTATTCAACCGCGTGATTTCTAACCGAAAATACCTGGCGAGAAGTCGAGCCATGCAAATCCGGCTTAATGTTTCTGCTATTGAGGATTGGGCGCGCACCAACAATAGAAAGCCCGACGAGATTACAGACGAGTTCCACCGTGGCGGCGACATCAAATACCCCTCACTTAGCGACTTGTGCCGCAAGCATTTTACGCCGCTAATTGAGATTCTTCAGTGGTTGCAATGTTTTACCGCTATTGGTAACGACCTGGCCAACGTTACGGCGACCCTTCAACAACTTACTGCACTAAACGCCAACCAGTTGCTGCATGTAGCCAACAAATACCGCGCTGAGGTTGGAGAAAAGGGTCTTTCAAAAGCCTACAAGTCTTATCTGTCCCAACTCACTTTATATGGGTCGAAGGATAGCAGTTACTCGTCGCAAATTACCAAGTGCACCATTCATAACGTGCTTAATTCAGAAATTAGAAAAGTGGAAGAATCAGTCAAGGAACCTGTGATTAAGGATGATGTGCCTAAGATGATCTCGCGGGAGCCGGATAATGCCAATGAACTCAATTCAAAGACTGAACCGGAGCCGGTCCAAGATAAGGAGAAAACTGCGGCAGAGTTGGCAGATTCAATCACCCCTGTAATGCCCTCTGCATCTGTTGTTGCACCCATGCACCACTCTGATGATGAGGATGACGATAGTAACGAGTTATACCTCAACGCCGCCGTTGTGCTACCATTTGTGATTCCAACTCTTACAGAAATGATTGTCACATGGGGAGCAGGCCTGGGGGGCACACATAAGAAGCGAGCCAAGAAGTACGAGCCATCCCTGCCGACAGAATTCTTAGATAAATTAGATCTTGCTGGGGAACCCAACCAGCAGAGCTCGGGGCTTAGTATGAACCCAATCTTTGGTGGCAGTCTGGCCATGCCCAAACCGTCGGTGCACCGTACATGGGGAGAAGACACGGCCGCGGACGAGCTCGAGCGCGAGGAATTCGGATCGGTATGGTAGACCAATCATTATAATCCATTAGGTTTATAGCACGTTTAATACATTTCCTTTTTTTTTTTTTTTTGTATGAATTCGTTTTTGTTTCATTTTAACATTGTGTGACCAGAAACAACCAAGTGCTATGCCGGTCATTATTTTTGTAATGGGAAAGTTAAATCGTTTGCACATAACGTGAGAGTTAGAAGTGATAGAACTGCAGTTACAATTCAGCATAATCACCCTTTGAAAAAAAATTGCCATACAACATAAATAATAATTAATAGCTTCCATATATACACAAGTTTTTATAATTTTTTTTTCTGCTTGTGTGGTGACTCTGTTCCATCTCAATCGTTTGGTTATTGTTGCCATACGATTTCTGACACTCTTGTGCTTGGGTAGCAAAGACCAAGCGTAAATCTCAGCACCACAAAACATCTTTTGAAAAATGGCTGCCTTTTGGGACCTCTCAGGACAACACTAACACCATTAACAACAAGAAGAAAAGCACAACCCTTTTCCTTTTCCCTTTCTTTTGCCCTTCTCATTGTATAATTACAAGCTGCCCTCTTTCGTGTCCAACCACCCCTCCCGACATTGAACTCACAACATGTAGGTGCACGAATTCAACGCTCATGGGCGCAATTTCATTGTGACAAACAAGATACTAACGCCCGCTCCTAGGTCAGAACTGTCTTCTGAGTACACGCCTGCTTTTGCGCCCTTCTTTGGGTTTGCTGGGTACGTTGAGGTTCCAATTACCTACCACCCCCGGGTGTTGCTAGCACCAACTAACACTTTACTCTAAAAATTTTTGTAGCTGCGCTGCCGCCATTATTTTAAGCTCGGCTGGTGCGGCCATTGGCACCGCCAAGTCTGGCATTGGTATCGCTGGTATTGGTACCTTTAAGCCTGAACTCATCATGAAGGTAAGTTTTGCATGAGCAACTTTTTGTACGAAATATTGAAGAGACAACTTTCAATTACTAACCACACCCGCGCTTTTTGTGCAGTCGCTGATTCCCGTTATTATGTCTGGTATTTTGTCGGTTTATGGCCTTGTTGTGTCTGTCTTAATCGCCGGCGACCTTAACCCCGCCAACGACTACTCGCTCTTCAATGGCTTCATGCATTTAGCCTGCGGTCTCTGTGTCGGCTTTGCGGGACTTGCTGCGGGCTACGCCATTGGCATTGTTGGTGACGAGGGTGTCCGCCAACTTATGCTTCAACCTCGTCTCTTTGTCGGTATTGTCCTCATTCTCATTTTTGCAGAGGTCCTCGGTCTCTACGGTATGATTATCGCGCTTATCTTGAACACCAAGGGCAGCGGTTAAGCAGAATTCTTAAAAAGAAATAAGAAAAAACGACTTTCTCGAATCTCTATTATACTTGTTTTAACGATCATTCTTATTATCCGACGATTTTCTTTTCTCCCTCCTCCCTTCCTTTTTTTTTTTATATCGTCGATCAATGTACTACATGGAGATGACTGGCGCTCGAGGAGCAAACGATGGTTGGTGTAGAAACCACAATGGCATATAATAACTTTTTTTTTTTCAACATATAGAAAAAAATACAAATCCAATTAATACTCTATGGCTTTAGCCCTAACAAGAGCAAAAAAAAAAAAAGTGGCATATTACTGACAGGATTGTTGTTACACGATTGTATCTTTAAAATAAATTCACATTAAGGTAGCGCTAGCTACTTTCAAAATAGTTTTTCTTTTCCATAAGGGGACCTTAGGACAGGTCCATCTTATCATCTGTGCCCTTGATCACTTTGTCGCCCTCAGACAACGTCGCAGCACCGGCCTCGTTGACGTAGTAGTCGGCGTTTTCGCTCAGGTACTGCACACTCCGGTCCGAGTCCAAAAAGAGAGAATAGGCGCGCTTAATGTCCTCAACGTCAACGACACTAGACTTGCGTTTAACGGCAAGCAGATTTGCCACCGTGATCAAGTTGGAGCTGTAGCGGAGACTCGTTTCCTGGCCCACGCGGGTTAGGATGGCAAGGGCGTCGGCGGAAAGCTCGACTTCCTCCTCTTGGGCACGGATGCTGAGAATCTGCTTGATCTCATCAGCAGAGTAGGGGTTGGTTGAGATGATGATGACACGGTCAAGCAGGTCTACCGGCAGGCCGTGCGGCGACTTGTAGTTGGTGCCGCGGGTCTGAGAAACGCCGCGGTTTGTCGCCATAATAACGATCGGCGCAAGCTCGTCTTCCAAGGCACGGTTGATAAACGAGAAGCACTCAATGTCAAGCATGTGAACCTCATCAATAAACAGCACACCGGGGATAATTTCGGCTTTGCCTTCTTCTTTCCATTCGCCGACCTTGGTGTTGATCTGATCGCGCACCTCTGAGCGGATCTCGCCAGTGTCGCCGGAGAAAAGGGCCAAAAAGCCCTGCGTGCGGGAGTTAATGACGTCAATCTCGTGCAGCGACACGGTGTGAACAATCTCACGATGGCGCTGCAGCTCACCGTCGGGGCATTGCACAAACTTTGTGTCGGGGCCCATGGCGTCATAATCGCGCGACCGCGAGTACGAGCGACCCAGTTTAGTAATCTTGCCCGAGGCCTTGTCCAGAGAAATAACATCACCAGCAGTGACCTTCTCGCGTGAAAGACTGTCAATCATCTTGGTGCCCAGCTCGTAAATAGTTTCCATGTCGGTGGTCTTGATGGTCAGCTTTCCCTGCTTGTGGCCGCCAGTGAGGGAGCGGTCAATCTGAATTTCAACGACCTCACCTTCAATAATCTCGGTCTCTTCCTTAATGCGAACGCCAATGCTCTTACGGAAAGCCTGCGTTAGCGCCTCAGTCTTGGACAGCTCGAGCGAGAAGACCTCGGAGGCAGCGAGCGAGGTGAAAGGAACATCGGCACCCAACGACTGCGAAATACCCATAGCAATGGCGGTCTTACCGGTGGATGGCGGACCGGCCAGCAAAACAGCGCGACCAGCAATGCGGCCTTGTTTGATAAGCTCAAGTACCACGGCCGCGGCCTTACGTGCTTTAACCTGGCCAACCATGCCCTGCGAGCTCTCGCGCGGTTGCAGCTTGCCCTCCTCAAGGCCGAGACCCGTAATATGAGAATGCGCAGCAATCAGAGACACGCCCTTGCTAGATTCGCTGTTCTGCGCGATAGTGGAGATGGACATTGTGACAATAAATAAATAGATGAATAATAATTGGGTGGTGAGTGAGATTGGTGATGTTTGTTGTTTGTTGTTTTTGGCGTTTGCTTCTTGTCCGAATTTTTTTTTTTTTCACATCAAATTTGGTGGTGGGAGGATTAACAAACCTTACCCTGGGCAGCTACGCCAACGTCTTTCTTAACTTCAACAAGACGGGCTTCTTTTTTCCACTTTGCCATCTCTCCAGTTTTTCGCACCTGCGTACCCCATTCTATATTCTATAACCATGTCTCAGTACCTTCTTGACCTGTTTTATTCGCTTGAGTCCTGCTTAACATGCTTTCAGGATCCTTCGCTTAGCATTAACCACAATAAATTTAAGATTCTCAAGCTCATTGGCGAGGGCGGCTTTTCTTACGTGTACCTTGTGCAGTCGCAGCAGAGCGGCGAGCTCTATGCACTTAAGAAGATCCGCTGCCCGTTTGGTGCTGAGAGTGTCAAAGTTGCCCTCAATGAAATTGAAGCGTACAAGCGCTTTGATTCTAAATATGTTATTCGTGCTGTCGACTCTAGCATTGTCCAAGAGAAAGACGGTTCCAAGACAATCTATATTCTCCTGCCATACTACAAAAACGGCAACCTGCAAGACAAGATCAATGCGCACTTGGTCAATGGCACTAGTTATGATGAAGCCAAACTCGTCAGTCTTTTTCATGAAATTTGCTTGGGTATTAAGGCGATACACAATCGGCACAGTAGCACCGGCAGTGCACCGGACACCGCGCGATACTCGCTTGAGTCCAGCGGTTATGCGCGCAACAACCAGGCTCTTAACAGTGAAGACAACGAAGACGATATTATCATTGGAGCCGGTGATGATGACGAGTCGGAGGCGCAGCTGCTTGGCAACGAGGAAGGCAATGACACGCCCATGGATACAATTGTGCCCTATGCCCACCGTGATATTAAGCCGGCCAATATCATGCTAAGCAGTACAGGAAGCACGCCCATCCTCATGGACCTAGGATCATGCACACGTGCACGGCTCACGCTGACTACGCGCCAAGCCGCACTTGAGCTGCAAGATCTTGCCGCCGAGCATTGCACCCTGCCCTACCGCGCGCCTGAGCTCTTTGACGTTGCCACGGGCAGTTCTGTTGACGAGCGCGTTGACATTTGGAGTCTTGGCTGCACGCTTTTTGCTCTCATGTACGGCACGTCGCCATTTGAACTGCAGTCTGCCGGGTCTGGCGCCAGTCTTAATTTGGCTATTCTTAACGGCCAGTACAAATTCCCTGACTCGCCAGTATACTCAGAGGGGCTCAAAGACATTGTGCGAAAGTGCCTGACGGTAGACAAAGATCAGCGTCCGTTTATTAAAGAGGTGATTGAAGATGTGGAAAAACTGATGGGTAGCGGTTCCAGCAACTAAGCATGACTCAAGATATCATAAATTATTATCATCATTATTATTATTCTTATTATTATTATTACTATTACTATACTTAAAACTATTTTTATCATTTTTTGGAACCATCAACCGTTTGCGATGTAGGCCATGTATAAGCCTGATCCATCAGGGATAGTTCGTGTCTGGGTTAGGGCTCACCGACTGTCAAGGGTTTGATTTCAACCAACGCGAAATCGAATCATCAACCAAAAACACTAATTGTCCTATACTTCACTAGGCCCCCACGACAGTTTTCAAATTTTTTTCCAATTTCATTAGCCTTGTTACGGCTCAATACATTATACACACACACACACACACACACACACACAATGACAGCCTCTCCCGCCGGAATCCTGCCGTCGCAACCATCGGCACAGCCGCAGCCAGCTGATTACTCGTTACCGGGCGTGATGCGCTACCTGCAGACCGAGTGGCAGCGCAACGAGCGTGATCGCATCCAGTGGAACCTTGAGCGCGCCGAGATGAAGACCCGGATTGCTAAACTTGAGGGTGATAAGCGGAGCCTAGAGCTGGTCATTGATGGACATTTGAAGAAAATTGCAATTTTGGAGGCGGCACTTGATCAGCAGCAGCAAACCACCGGCACCGCTAATAACGAACTCGGTGAGAGCAGTAGTAACAATTCTACTAGTAGTAATACCAACAAAAATAAAAGTAATGGTAGCAGCAGCTTTCCAAGCGGATCGAGTGCTAGGGCGCGTGAGACGCAAGCCGAGCGCGACCTCAAAGTCAAGTGCGTCGAAGCTGAGATCGACCTGACGCCGATAATTGAGTCGCGCATCTACCTTGAAAAATGCATACAGGAGGTCGATTATCTTTTGCAGTCATCACAAATTAATAGTAATGGCGGTGGTGGCGCCAACGGCAGCGACACACTTGATGATGACGAGGATGAGGAAGTGGATGTTGATGATGAGCACCAGAGATTGCAACAGCATCAGCAAAATAGGCACGCAGTTAATAGCGGTCTTTCCAACCACGTCTCACACGCGGCGCACCAGGAGGGGGCCGGTGATAGCGACCACCACGATATCGACGACAGTTTCTCAACGACAAGCAGTACAAGCACCATCACCAACTAGTATATATATATATATCATTTTGCCTAATTATAAATTTCCTCATTATTCTATCTTATCTTATATGGTAGGGTTGTACCATAATTTGCGTATTTACATGTATCATAAGATAATATCTTTTTCGAGTACACAGGTGGTTTATATATATATAGGCAAACAAACAAAAAAGCACAAGGAGACGTAAGGGAAAAGCAATTATCGGGGTCTTCTGATAATGGCCTGGTAACCGGTCTTGATAGACGCAACGGATCTTCTGGAACCACAAGAGTTACATTCCAAAAAGTAAATTCTGTTTTCCTTGCTCAACTTGGTGTTGATACTCTTACAGGTCTTGCACAAAACGTACTCAGTGATGTACTTTCTCAGCACCGTTTCAAGCTGCTTGGGCATGTAACGGCCCTTGATCACGAGACGGGCAGAACCATCAACAGAACCCGAGGTACCCAGCTCGGCGAAAAGGAACTGGATAACGTGCTCAGTAGGTCTATGCATGCGGTCGGAAATCTCCTTGATATTGGCAAAGATTGATTTTTTACCGTCACGGATAACCGATGGGGGCGGGATCTTGTATTTTTGACCAGTACGATCGGAGGCAAGTTCAGGATTGTTGTCACGGAGGATTGTGAAAAATTTAGAGAGCAGCTCCTCGTATGTGAAATCCTTCTCGCCACGTTCATTAACCGAAAGATGCTCATCGCCCTTGGCCGGCGATTGCTGTGATTGTTTCTCTTCCTTGACACCGGCTTCTTTCAGCTGAGCATCAAAGTCGGAAGCGGCGGACTTTGACTTCTTCTTCTTCTTTTTCTTGAACTCGAAATCGGGAGAATCGCCATCGGCGGCAGCGGCGTCAGCATCATCGCCAGCCTCTTCTTTTGATGAGGACGACTTCTTCTTCTTCTTCTTTGTACTGAGATCGTTCATCAAGTCGGTGACCTGGTCAACATCGTCGGAGGAAGATTCTTTCTTAGAAGAAGACTTCTTCTTCTTCTTTTTCAGGGTAAGATCGAGCTCAGCGGCGGGGATACTGTCGACGTCAGACATGGTGCGGTTTTTTGTTTATAGTATATACCAGCTGTGATTGAGGTGGTAGAAGGAGGAGGAAAAAAAACAAAGTGAAAAAAATTTTTTGTGTGCAAAGCAAATGAACTGCTGGTAAGGACACTAAAGTGGGTGAAATTGTTTTAAGGTGGTAACGCAAACACGACAGCACAAATGAATATATTAGCATTAAATTACAGTTGACAGTAGGCATAGATCATGAATTCATTTTGAAGATATACTTTGGTCTTTTAAGACAATATAATGCTACAAATTACAAGTTTCCGTGGCGATAGACGTGAGTTGAAACAGAGCAGCTTGTCTCAACTACAGATCAAAAGCCGGGTAACTTATCTATAGTATTGTAATAAAAATAAACTATAAAATTTAAGTACAATAGTTCAAGTTATATCTCTGTTCTCTCAAGTCACCGCGTTTTAATGAGTCTTTTCAGAGTTTGGCGAAAATACCAACCCCGGAAGAAAAAACAAACAAAAAAAAAGAAACTCATTAAACATATTATATACAATATCCTGTATATATATAGATGTTAATATTGGTATTAATTTTTACTTGGTCAAGGATAAGAACCGTTAAATAGAACAAAGGATCTTGGATACACGAATTCAGACTCTCACCAGATCATCGGAAACGAACATTATGTACATAATCCTATAATGGTCAAAAAAAAAAATAAAAATCTTAAGACCATATTAACGTTAACTACCCACAATCATTGTCCGGTGCGGGACAACGGAATAAACAAAATCATTGGAGGGATTTCAATCCATTTGGTACCTTCAAAAAAAAAAAAGTAAAATCCGTGCATCGCATAAACAAAATGAATGACAGTAAAAAAATAATGTTCATTTGGGCTTCTTTCTATTGTTAAAAAAAAGCAGTTCTCAGTTCATTCTAAAATAGGATTGAGATTGTTGGGTATTTTTTTTTTACCCGACTTTCAACTTCGGGTTCGGCCTCGGTTCTTTGTTCCGCGTCGCCTTTCTTAACCTGAGCTTAACTCAAACCTCATTCTCTCTCTCTCTCATCTCTCTTCTACTTCGATGACTTCCCCAGGTTTCTAGTTTCTTCCTCTTTACCCGATTCTAGGTTTTTTTTTTTTTTTAAAAGAAATTAATTCTTCGGCTTTTTCTTTTATTTTTTTTTTCCAAAAATTTTTTTTTTCCTCTCTCCTTTTCCTCTTCATTCTTTCTTTTTGAACCAACCTTCAGATCGCTTGTTTTTCTTCAAAACTTCTGCTATTTTGTTAATCTTTGGCTCATTTTTTTTTTAATCTTTATGACTAACTAGCATCACTCATTCCGCCATGTCAACTCTCAAAATGCCCTCGGCCGTGCAAAGATACGTCGATCAAACTCTCGCCAACCCCAGCATAGTGCAGGCCCGCCAAATCCTTGCCTACCCTACTGTCTCATCCTTTATTGCGGGCGGCGTTGCCGGCGCCGTTTCTCGGACTGTTGTTTCCCCCTTTGAGCGCATGAAAATTATCTTCCAGATTCAGGGACCTGGCTCCGCTGCCTACGAGGGTGTTGTCCCCACGCTGCTTAAAATGTGGAGAGAAGAGGGCTGGAGAGGGTTCATGCGTGGTAATGGTGTTAACTGCATTCGTATTGTCCCCTACTCTGCCGTTCAGTTCTCATCCTACACGGTCATGAAGAAGTGGGTCCTTGAATCTAAAAATGTCACAAGTTTGAACGTGGTTGAGCGTTTGGCCGCTGGCTCCATCGCTGGCGTTGCCTCGGTCGCTGTCACTTACCCGTTGGACATTGTCCGCACGCGCCTGTCCATCCAGACTGCGTCCATTCCCAACCTCAAAGATCACTACGCGTCGTTGGGCCAAAAGCCCCCCGGTATTGCCCAAGTCACTAAGCAAATATACCGGACTGAAGGAGGTCTGCTTGGTCTCTACCGCGGCATTGTTCCCACTACAATGGGCGTGGCGCCCTACGTCGGCATTAACTTTGCCGTCTATGAGTATGTTCGCGAGCTTTTCATCACCCCTGGCGAATCCGATCCTTCCGCTTTGGGCAAGCTAGCCTCCGGTGCCATTGCTGGTGCCGTTGCGCAGACCCTCACATACCCCTTTGACGTTCTTCGCCGCCGCTTCCAAGTTGTTTCTGTTGACTCCCTTGGCTTCAAATACAACTCTGTGTGGCACGCGCTTTCGACCATTGTACAAAAGGAGGGGGTCCCGGGTCTTTACAAGGGTCTTACTGCTAACTTACTCAAGGTAGTTCCATCCATGGCTGCCAGTTGGCTGAGTTTTGAACTTGTTCGCGACCTCCTTGAAGTTTAAAACTCTCCCATGTGCATTAAAATCGAAACGCCTTTTTTTGGTGAACCCGGACCTACTTGCTTTATGATGATGACCAAGATGAATATAGTAAAACAGAATTAAATCAAGACAAGACAGAAAAAAAAAAAAAGAAAAAAAAATTTACTAAAATGAGATATTGAAAAAACAAGAACTTATAGAAAAAAAAGGGCATTTCATAACTACTAATAATATTAATGATGATGAATATTTCTAAATGTATATATATCTAGCTTTGAAATATGCATGGGCTCGTGCGCTGACAGACTGCAAACGCGTTTAATAGTTTGTGAATGAGTAGAAGACATAAAAACAGTAGTAAAGCAAGTTGAGCTATCGCGTCTATCAGCAAGGGCCAGCGACCAAATCCTTCTTGTAACCATTTTTTCCCCCATAAAAAGCAAAACAGTTATATGCACCACCGTTATCATTGACATTTTCATATATTACGCAATCTCCAAAATTTTTTTAGTGTGCACAGATTTCTCATTGGCCTCTTTTCCCTGCCCGAGCGACTGGCACATGAATCTGAGATCTCAGATCGCATCTGCTAGTCTGAAATTGAGTCCAACTAGCTTGGGAATCAAAAGTGATGTAACTTTTTCTTTATTTCAATTTTTTTTCCTTCTTATGAGAGTTGCATTATTGATGCAAGGACTGTAGTGAGCTTTTTTTTTTTTTTTTTTTTTTTTTTGATGCCTGTGTAACTGGCCACATGGTTCACGATGAAAAAGAGGAACAAGAATAAAAAAAAAAAAAAGGAATCTCATACAAGTTGCACTTGAAGTGGAAACAATAAATCCTCGCCAAACAACATCATTTCAACAACGAAAACTTTGGCATTAAAAATCAACAAACCTGGGTACTTTGGAGTTTTCCATTTTGACATTTAGAACATATCAAGGCCATGTATTTTCGCGTCATCCCCAACTGCTGCTCAAACTCATAGCGTGGCCGGACATAGTTGCAGGCTAAACAATTCCGCCAAGGGTCCTGATTCTCTTCATCCCAATCATGCTCACCATTTCCGTTTTGACTGCATCTCGAGAATAGATTACCTTTTTGGATTGAGTCGGATTCAGTGCAACTTTGCATAACCGGTACCGAGTTCATCGGAGGCGTTTTGGCGGGCGCCCCACAGCTACCACACAAACAGCCCTGAGAAAACAAGAAATTGGCAGGTTCTGGATTGTTTTGCTCGTTTTTCACAATATCTAGAGAGTTGGGGAGTATTTGTTTGCAAACATTGAATATCACGTAGACCTGTTGACATTGCGAAAGTTTACAACAGGACTGGTCACACTTATCGATATTCTCGCTCAGCATTATCAAGTATGAAAACGGAAATTTAAAGACAAATTAGTCAAAACAAAAGAAAAAGTCGAAGATAAATGTTGATACAAACAGGTAAAAAAAAGAAAAGCACATACAAATAACATTTTAGATGCAATACTTTTTTTTTGCACATGACAATTGTTTGTATTAATAAAAATAAGTATACTATATCTGTTAAAAAAAAACAAATATATTAGATGACAAACCTTTCCATGAGTTGTTAATAAAAAGTCACACCTCTAATGCCTGGTGGAAAATATTGCAACTTTACCATTGTTATATTTAGTAACATGTACATTGTAGCATTATATTTTTGAGTAAGCAAGTTTCAAACTGTATTAAGTATTTAAAAGATTAGAACAAGCAGTTAGAATATTTTATACAAACAGCAACACTCATTATAAAATAAAAGTCTTGTTATTATGATTTTGCTTACCTGCTTTTTCCAGGAAAAAAAAAACCATCCCAAGAATTGATAAAATTCACTCACCAATTTTAATCACACAAAGTGTTTACAAAGGTTTGGATAAATTATTTTAGACAACTACTTTTGTATTTTTGCCAGGAATTAAAAAAAAAAAAAAAGTTGGTTGATCTCGATCCAAAGAACTTGGACAGTGGTAAATTTAGACGATTTGTGACAAGTTTGTGACTCAGGCGATCATGCAATGAACGCCATGATACAACGCAAGTAAAAAAAAAGCTTTTTTTTTATTTTTATTTTTTGTAGTAAATCATTTTAAAATTTAAGAGGTTTAATAAAAAGTTCATCAAGTTGAGCAAAAAGCCCTGTTTGCATTTATTACTTTCCTGATGTAGAGAAATGTCTAGGTTGAAGGTCATCTAAACTGCTGAATATATATGATTGGACTACAGACTTTAGTTTCATTCAAGGTTCACTTGATGCTGCATAAGTATTCTAATCCAGTTGGGTTTTCTCTTTTGATGATTGATAGGTTCTGTCTCAACTATCAATTTTGTAATTCTGATTCAAAAAATATTCAAAACTTTTAAAACTTGGAAGTTGAGCGATAGAATTTGGGAAATTTGTAATAAGTTAAACAGTTTTGGTGGTTTTTCTCTTTGGCACCATTTGCAACATCAAAAAAATCACCTTATTTTTCTCAATTTTTTTTTTCTCATTGCATTTCGGCTCTCCCCACTCGTAAGCCTTTTAATTATTATTATTTCTTTGAAAATCTTTTTCTTCTTCCTTTTTTTTTTTTTTTTTCTTCAATTTACATTTTTTATTTCTTAGCTTTTTTTGCTTTATTTCGGGATTGAGCTCTACAACATTTGAACAGATACTTCGTCATGGACTGATTTCGTACTCACAAGTGTAAACCACTTATCAACGTTCTAACGTCAGTTTGCATCAGCCTTGCCAACTAGCAATTAGACAAACGACTGGCTATACATTTCATTGAATCTGTTGAACTTTCCAACTTCAGCTTCTTTTAAATTGAAAAAGCGTTAAAGCAATTATCAGTTATTATCAATCTCTATTGTTTTGCACTGATCTCTTATTGTGATCCCATGTCTCGTCCGAAAACCCTTCACCAGTGCCTTCTCCTCCACATGAACCTTCAGAATTTAACATGGCCATGCAATGCCTATAAAATCAATCTTCAACCTTTGACATTTTTACCTCTTCTTTTTTTTTATTCTGGGCTCGCCTAACATCTCAGACCGTCATGGCTACTAGTGACTTCACCTACAACATCTGATGTATAAGGCAAGGGTTCAATATTATTTGGAACTTACACTTTAATACCTAAATTTTAAGACATACGCACATGGGATTTTTAGCACTGAAAAGTGACAACAGTGCCAACCACCGACGACTACAACGAAAATCAAAAATTTGCAATTTACTTGTTCTTGGAATCAACGACCTTTGATTTGCCAGATTTTTTTTTTTTTCCGTCTGTCTGGTTCCAATTTTTTTGTATTTTTTTCCAAACCGCCATTCTTCCCTTCTTTTCTTCTTTTTACTCCCTTTCCGTCTAAACGCTGATTTTTTCAATCTTCTTTCAATCCGACCTATACAACAACAAAAATGATCCCCACCCGTGTTCTTATGTCTGCTGCTGTATGTTATTGAGTGATTTCACAGCCTTGAGTTATAATCATAGATGCCGAAGAACTGGATTCTAACTAGTTTTGTTTTTTTAGAAGCCCAAGGCCTCTTGGAAGGAAAATGTCCCTGTCGAAGTCTACCCTCTCTGTAAGTTCTGATCCTGATAAAAAAACAACTCATTTCTCCAAGCAACTTTAGATCTTGGACCATTGAAAATTTTTACTTTCTTTTTGAACAATGTATTAACATGATTCATTGCAGTCGCTGCTATGGGTTTTGCTCTCTTTGCCGCTGGTTACACTGTCTTCGGCAAGTTCAGCAAAGACACCACCTTGAGACTTTCTCGCCAGGGCAAGCCCACCGCTGAGCACTAAACGGCGTGCTTCTCTGTCCATTTATCAACCATTTATCATTTCCATCCATTTTTTTTTCCCTCTTCATATTTAATTGCTGTCTTTGTTTTGGGGGTTGTCACAATATAAATATCCAGGTTTATTATTGCAAGTAACTATTCATCAGACTTCATAAACAAATTAAAAGCGCCATGCAGGTGTATCATTACTGTTCAACCTGGTCCCATACTGTTTTTTTTTTTCAAAAAAAATAAAAGTGTTAGTATTATACTGCTAAAATGCGTAAACTCTAGACATTCAGTACATGTAGAATAAACGTAGTCAAAGCCTAACTTGCAAAAAGCGGCTGGATATTCAACTATTCCTATTGATACAAAAATGTAGGAAAAAAATGAAAATAAAAGAGTCAAGTACATACCAGCTCTATTGCCTTGTAGCGGTGCTGAGCCGTTGTTGCCGCCAGCTTTCACTGCTTTTCTAACCCGCAGAACGCGACCCAGCAGCTCAAACCCTTCCATATTGTCAAGCGCAGCCTCGGCGTCCGCTTCGCTCTCAAACTGCACGTCGGCCCAGCCCTTGTTGCCGACTTTGCGCTCAGCAGCGGGTGCTGACAACTGACCCTTGTTGGCAAGCGTCGCTGTAGGCAGCTCGACCTCAGCAATAGGCCCAAACGTGACAAAAAGGTCGTGGATATGCTCCTGCGTGATGCTAGCGTCGAGGTTCGTAATGTGTATCCGGGCGTCCATTTTTTCTTGTATTTGTGACTTTTCTGAGTGTGGATGTGTATATGCAAGGATGTTAGTTTTTTATTCGTATTTACCCAAAATGTCGTGGTTGCGCGTTTGCTGGGCAGAGGATTGAATAGCTAGAGTAATCGTAGTTTGTGTTATATATATACTATGATGATTACTGGCAGCGGCGTGGTGAGACTAGATGGCTCTGGTCAATTGGGAGGAGTGCTTGTTGCTCGGGATGGATAGCGTCCTGTTACATAAGCACAACTTTTGTTAGTCGACTTGTGCGCCTGTAGAAGAACCCGAATACAAAAAAAAAACTAAACACCCTTGCGAGCATGGCCCAAACTCTCTAGCCAATGGTATTAGAAAGGGGACATTGAGCACAATAGAGCGTTGTTTTAATGCTGAAAAATTATACATATGTAATAATCTTACTAGTAATAATGATAAGGAGGGAAAATAAGAGGCAAATTTTACATAGTAAAAATCTTGGTTCGTTTTTATTTTTTTTGATTTTGATCAGTAAGGAATTAAACAGTTGCGCAAGTTCACGGGGATGCTGAGAAAAAAGTCGTCTTAGGAGGGGGGTGCATAGACAACAATGACGGAGACGATATATCATGTTTTTTTTTTTTTTTTTTGACTTATAGTGCTGCTGATATCCGGGAGAAGATTGATATACCGGGTAAGTCTGGTTTTTGTCGTGCCTCTGGTACCCGTGACCCGCGGTCTTCTACTAGTTAGGCGCCGCGGCGGTGTATGGGTGAGCGAGGGAGTTCCTGCGGCAACGGCGTAGTGGTGGTGCAAAGAGTCCAGACTACTCGCTTGCTCGTGGGTGACATTATTACGTGATAGGGCTACGAGAGAAAACAACAAGAAGAAGAAGAAAAAAAAAAAAAATAAAAGGACAGTAGGGGGATCATCAGCAGGACCTTTATTTTTATTTTTATTTGATTTTTTTTGGTTTTTTGGTTTTTTGGTTGTTCAAAGAAAGGGGTTTTCGGGTCGGTTTTCTGACGATGGCGTTGCCGGGTTTCGGACTGTTATCGACGTTTGTAATCAGGCAGATTTAAAGCCGTTGACTTACAGTGTCATGAGTAGGTTGTTGTTATTTGGGCTTAAATTTGATAGTTTGTTGAAATTGGAGTAATAACATATCATAAATAGAACCTCAACGGCGGATTTGTCAGACAGAAAGAAGAACACAGAAGCTTCGAGGCCTTTTTTTTTTATTTTATTTAAGCTCCGACAGGACAACAGCACCTCACGAGGTTTACAGGTAGTGTCATGACAAATTGCATCGGGCTTCAATAGTCACCCTTGTGTAACCCGATTACCAATTGTTTTTTTTTTGTCTGTTTGTAATGATAATATATGGCGTCAACGTTTGGTTTGGTTTAGTTGGCCATTAATAAGTTTGCAAGAAACCAACACAAGACTAACAGGGGGAAAAAAAAAAAAAAGGTCCAGATTCTTCTTCTCTTAGCTCTTTTTTTATTTTATTTTTTTTTCCCACCACCACCGGCAGCACCATAATTTTGAGTATAAATTCATCTCGGTTTCTCAAACTTTTAACTTCCCTTTCCTTCTTTTTTTTTTTTTTTTTTTTTTTCTCTCTTTTTTTTTAATCACCATGCTAAAGCATATTACCACCCGCGCTATTCAAACCCCTTTAACTTCCGCTCTTCGCACCACCCGCAACTTTCACAGTACTACATTCACAATGGTTAAGCAAGTCCAAGGTCTCGAAAACTTTAAGAAGGAGATTGCCTTCTCTGGTCTCACTGTCGTTGATTTCTACGCCACCTGGTGCGGCCCTTGCAAGATGGTTGCCCCCGTTGTCGAGAAGCTGAGCGAGTCCGTCAAGTCTGCCAACTTTATCAAGGTTGACGTTGACGAGAGCCCCGATGTCGCCTCTGAGTACGGTGTTACCGCTATGCCCACCTTCATCTTCTTCAAGAACGGTGAGAAGGTTGAGACTGTCATTGGCGCTAACGTTGGCAAGCTCCAGCAGTCTGTCAAGGCCCTTGCCTAAAGGGAGAAAATTAAATTAGCCTATGAAAATTGAATTGAGCGGCTTTACGTTGCTATTTTTTTTATTATTTATTTTTTATTTAGGTGTTTGGTTTTTTTTTTTCTTGGTTATTATTTATGTTCATGTCTATATATATACACACACACTTCAAATTCATGATGAATTGATATTTTAATTCTATGCCCTTAATATTGCTGTAGATGTTGCTATGTAGGCCATTGGATTGATTTTGTTGGATTTTTCTAAGATCAACCCGAATAGTCAAAAAAAAAAAAAAGATAAATAGTTTTTAGATGCCGGCGAATGTCCCCCCACAGTAAACGGCGCAATGCAGAGATTAGACCTCTTTTATCAGTCTATGGGTGGATTTTGGCGATTGGCATCAAAAGGCGCCCTCGAGGTTGGGATCAATATCCGAGGCGCCGGAGGTGGGGCCATCAATGCGCCGCACCGACCAGTAGTGCTCCTCCTCGTCGAGCGCAAGGTAAAGCGTTGGGTGCCGCTTGCCCAGATACTCGGCGCTGCCGCCGCCGCTGCCGTCGTTGGGCTCGTACTCACCAATGGCACTACTACCATTGATGCTGCTAGCCCCGACGGTCCCGCGTTTACGGTTGCTGCTATTGCGCATGCGTTTGGCAGCCACGGCTGACTCTCGCACCCTTTTTGCAGATTTTTCCTTGCCGGTAGCTTTGCGCCGGCGGAGCTTGATACTGCTAGCGGCGTCACTGGTGGCGGCGGCGGCGTTGTCGCCATCATCGTTGCACCCAATGCGCATGGGCGGCACTCCAACCCCCTCGCTATAAACAATAACATTGATGCCACGAATCTTGGCAAAAGCGACAAGGGCACATCCGTCGCCCCAGAGCTCGTCGCGCATACGCGCAACATATTCATCAAACTCCATGTCCATGACAAACCCTTCAAACCTTGTGCGGTGGGTTGAAATGTAGTCACACACTTGCGCGCGGATCTGCCGGTGCTCGCCGTCGCTGCCGTTAAGCTGGTCGGCCAGAGCCCTAAACATGCAGTTGCCATCGGCTTCAACGTAGCGGGGGTAAAGGCCATGCATGGCTAGTTGCGGGAATTTTTTAATCCCTTCCCGTTCGAGTTTGCTTGGTTTGACCGCTGCCGTAGTTAGAGCTTGGTGAGAAGTGGGCGCGGGTACGGCACTGGGTTTTTTCTGGCGGCCCGATTGCTTCTTCTTGGCCATTTCGGGGTAGGGTTCTAGTGATGATGATGTTGGAGGTGGTGGTGGTTGTGCTGATCTTAGTTGCCGGTGCACCGGAGAAGACGGGGAGGTCTGCTGTGGGTGGAAATTGTAAAGTTCTGGCGTAGTAGTATGCGTGTTGTGAATTCCAGGATTATTCTGGTTGGTGGTGGTTAGTAGCCTTTTATCATTGTTTGATTTCCGCGGGCGTCGGACTTTGACTTGATCTGGCAATCCATGTTTGTGGTGAGGTTGCTGCAAGTACTGTGAATGCTGATATTGGCCTTGGGGTAATTGCTGGTGCGGATAATGATTTAGCGGTGGCAGTGGTTGTGCTTGTGGTTCGTGGTACCTGAAAGATGCTGCAGTAATATGATGGGAGATTGGTTGATACTGCTGATGTATTTGTTGTTGATGTTGTATCCGTTGCTGGTGTTTAAGCCGCTCAAGTTGAATCTCATACTGGTAGTGCTGCCATTGGCTGCTATCGATACCGACTGGCGAATCTCGGTGCCTGTGGCTTCTTCTAGGCTTCCTTGAGTGCTCTTGCTGCGATTGAAGTAGTCGACCATTCGCCCTGTCTTTAGCATTAGTTTGTTTATTATTGCTTGTGTTATTGCTTGTATTGCTGGTGAAAAACACGACCAAGAGAACAAAGACCAAACATTCCCAAAACATAGCCCCATAATCCGGGGAAAGTCAAAACCAGAAATCAAGGTAGTCGTGGTAGGTGATGGATGGTCGTATTGTAAATGCAGGTGGGAGTGATTAATCAAGAGCCAATACACACTGCCAAAAAAAAAAAAAAAAAAAGTGCTGTAGTCACTATTCAAGGCAAGCGACTGAAGCAATTTGTAGTTGTCGCTTCAACAAGAGGCCCCAATATTTCAGCAAAAAATCGGTGAGGTGAAACGGAACCAGAAGACTGATGAAAGATAAAAAAAAATACTAAGGAAAATAATGAATGAAAAAGAGAAGGGGTAATATATATTCTCTAACGTTGTATTAAAATTATTATTTATAAAAAAAACAAAAATTAATAAAAAGGCACACAGGTCAAGTGAATTGTCCCAGCATTTGTATCAACATCAATGGCTATTAAAGCCCATATACCACCATTTCACCTACTTAAACAGCGAACAAAAAACTACGCTTTTTCTCTTCCAGAACTGAATCGGCGAGTACCTTTAAACTCCAAGGTTGGTCAAGTACAATATCCAGCAAATGCTTCTACCAGCAAATAAGCACAAGTCTTGAAAAAAAACTGAATTTGCATTTCAATACGCTGAGAGTAAGATTGTAGAAATCCATCTAAATTTTGAATATTGAACAAACATGATTTATATTATTTGTAAACTGAGAAATTTCTCTCTTTTTTTTTTTTTTTTTTTTGTTTGGATTGATACACTCATTTCTTATAAGAGCTATTTGACTAATTTATCTAAATTTGTATTCTTTACAGAAAGAAAGAAAAAAAAGAAATTGAGTACAAAATTTACCCCCATATGAAATGGATATTTCATCGTATCATAATTATAGCAACTTGGCGAGAAGTTTTAACCTGCGAAATGTCATTTCATTATAACATGACATGATGGGTTTATTATCAACCATAAACTTGTTTCTGCTCAGCTTCTGGAATACCCCCACACGACTCAATATCATCCTAATTTAAA
Organism: Geotrichum phurueaensis; assembly: GCA_030558065.1. NCBI lineage: Eukaryota > Fungi > Ascomycota > Dipodascomycetes > Dipodascales > Dipodascaceae > Geotrichum > Geotrichum phurueaensis. Next base: position 5,358 of record JAJMRT010000187.1, on the reverse strand, counting down.
TTTTTAATCTGTTTAAGTTGTTTTTGAAAAAAAAAAAAGATCATAGCTTGAAAGCCCGGATGTGTCAATAGAAGTCTCAATTTTTATTTCCTTCAGTTGGATCTTTTAGCGCGCATCTTATATTGACATATATAGCATAATATATAGTCTACTCAAAAAAAAATGGTTGGTCTTGTACAATATCAGGATCTTGTCAATAGATATAATGGACAAAAGCCAGTAAACAAAAGAACGTGAAATACAAAAGACTATTTTAACAAACTCTACGGAGTTTTTTCCGACCAAGTCCAAAATTTGAATATAGCTATTTTTCCATGAAACTTGAAAAAAAAAAAAAAAAAAAAAAACTTGAATGAAATACCAAATGAATATCGGTGGTTCCTTTTAGCTTTATATACCACACACCATAAGTTTTCTTTTTTATTATGCTACAGCTTTGAGAATTTTCATATGTATCAAACTTGAACTTGTTGACAATCTACCTGCTTAATCTGTGTTACAAAAGGTACCAAGCGACGTAAAACACCAAATAAACAAATTGAAAAAAAAATAGTTTGGCTATAATATTCTAGTCTTCACAATCAAGAGTAGCTAACAATCAACGTAAAAACAGTATACAAAACTTATAGATACAATAGCGAATCAATGGATTAACTGTGCTGAGAAAGCAATTATCAATGTCAGTTAAATATGACTAAAATTCAAACACGTAAATCTAATAAACAACAGGTCTCTCAGTCTTAATCTAGTCTAGCCTTGGTATAAGATTGTCTTGAGTTCTTTCTCGGGTTGTTCAAAGAAATGAAAATAAAATTAAATCTAGAGCTATAATAAAACAGAACGACTCGCATACGATCTATCTCTATCTGTAAAAAAAAGATACCTTACATGCTATGCTCGTAATGACAATGAATATAAGAAAATATAGCGTTAGACTTGAGAAATAACTCTCTGCTAACCATACGCTCGTATCAAATGATTGTAAAGGTTAAACAATAAGAATAGCAATAGCAACAATAAAATTAAAAGCAGCCCGTGGACCTGAGTGCAGCACTAAATGGTTGAATTAGACTTGACTTTTGTAAACAAAACTTATATTTGTTGAAAGTCTTTTTTTTTCACTACTAAAAAATATATTGTTTTTGTAATAATTTTTTTAATTGTAATTGTGTAACTCTACAGGTTTTTTTTTGAAGCTAGTTGCAACCCCCAATTTAATGTCTCTACTCTATTAAAATCACAGTAATTTGACGGTTTTTATGGCGTGGGACTAACCCAGAATGCTTGAACCAACATATTTTCTTAGAGAAAATCTAGTAAAAATTAACCAATTTCTTTTTTCTTTTTTTTTTTTTTTAAAAAAAAAGCTTTTTAACTATTCAATTTTTCTAAACCAGTTTAAATCATTGGTTTTTTGGAAATTAAATACCCTATGGAATGTATACATTTTGAAATGTGTAAGTTTTGACAAAAACACACCACCATCTGTTCAAAACTCAACATGTATCATTTCCTCATTCTGTTATATATACTACATATGTGTATATTTTGGGATTTTTTTTTAAATGCCGTGATGCACGATAAAAGCTGACCTGATCCGGGTTTGTGTAGCTCGTTGAGCATAGCATGAGTAAAGCGTATATAAAAATCTTTGCCAAAAAAAAAAAAATACTTTCTCGTATTCCCTTATCTAGCCAGCCTAATATATACCCTTTGCACGCTAAAATCTTATCCCTAATTCCTGTGGTTAACCTAAAATCTATTATCAGGTTAGCAGCCCAATATATATTACACAATTATACATGCACTCGGCAATAAGAAGCTTGGAAAAAGTTTCAAAATAAAATTTACATACAAAAGTATATATCTCGCTAAAGATCTGAAATAAAGAATTTTGATTACGGTCTGGCTTCATTTTCTTTTTACTTTGCTATGTTTGATTTTTTTTGTTTTTTACTGCATCAAAACCGCTCAGCCCGTATCGAGTAAATGGAGTAGCTCTCAGCCAAAAAAAAAAAAAAAAAAAAAAAAAAAAAAAACCGTTGAAAGATGTACTAAAGCAAAAACAGATTAGAGTTTTGCTCTAATCCCCCGGCGCAAAAGGAGCCCTACAAATATATATACTCGTTTACCCAATGCTAAAACGGACCCTTTGATATATTGATATTTCTTTTCAAAAACACTAACAAAGATACTAGCAGGGCTTAATATTTTTGTTTATATTAATATATATATATATGTATATATATTTTCATTGCGCAAACTAAGGGGGCATCCCCAAAATCAACAAAAAACTCAAAGCCAAAGCTTTTCTGCAGGCACAAAACAGAAAATGTACTACAAAACAACAACAACAAACAAACTTGAATTGGTTGAATCTGAAATGTGTAAATTAAATACAAACTATGACCACCACTTGCAATTAACCTGCGGTCTGAGCTTGTCATTTTTAACAAGTCCCATGGATTGGATTTCAAAGGATACGCATGACAAAGTTGCTTACTTGACAAGCCGTTTTATTATCTCTCTATGCGTGGAATAATGTACGCAAAGCTAGAAAGTTACCGAGCTATTGGATCTTCAGCCGTGATTGAAACGGGTTTTTAGTAAAGAAAAAAAAAAAAAATAGTCCCGGGTGAATGAATATATATAGGGTAGTAATACTTGACGGTAACAAACCGGCTTACAGTCAAACTGATATGCTTTTTTTTGACATGGAGTTAGGTTGATAAGAAATGATTTCAAAGGGTACAAAGGTGCTCTTGTTCTGTTGTAAACTCGAGATACGCTCAATTTTTTTAAATATTTACTAAAACTCTTTTCAAGTGGGTGGTTTCCTTTGAAAAATAGATTGATGTTAAACCGATTTTGTACTTGCTGACTGAGATTATGTATTCCTCTTTCCTTATATATAGTTGTTTTTATTCAAGAATAAACATATTAAGCAGTTAATTCTATTCATGAAAGAAATAGTTTATATTCTCATAACAAATGTGCTAGATATCATTGTTTTAACCAAAACCATTTCATATGATACTTTTTTGTTTTGTTTTTTCTTTAATTGTGTATGAAAGTACCATAAAAGTCATGCTGGGAGGCTAATTGATAATTTTTTATTTGGACTATTCAACTGCAGTGATGTTGATTTTGCTACGTAATTTTTTTTTTTTTTTTTTTTTTTTTTGATTGGCAAATTTCAACCTCACATGCTTTATCACAAGCTGTAGCGACATCAGAGTTCACCAGCATAACAACGGCAATGTATCAAAATAAAAACCCAACATGGATAAAGAAATCACTGTTTAGCAGCCATTTTTTCATTTATTTATTGCTAATACTATCATTTGTTTTTGTTAATTTTAAACTTGGATTGGTCGATTGAGGCTCAACCATGACATAGCTTCCACAAAAATCCTTGAAAAAAAAAAAAAGAAAATCACTAACCAAAAAAAAAGGGGTTTAGTTAAGTCCAGTTTCATTTTAAGCAAAAAAAAAAAAGTTAAATAAAAGATGATTTTCCCTGATTTCAAGCATAAATTTTTAGTAGCACCAAAAAAAAAAAAAAAAAATACTAACCTGACGCCTAGATAATTAAACAAGTCAGCGGTTAGCTATACATAGATTACGTTGCGATGTACGGGTGATAAACAATTTACGTTAAAGAAGAAGGGGGATTTAAACACAGGCTAAATCTTAACATCTCCATTTTTGCTCACGCTGAAGCAAATCAACAAACCCCATGTGATTGAAAAAAATATATTAAAATATCACTAGACCCGCGCTTGTAATGGCCTGACATGTGATTGCGTTTGAAAAGACGTAATATACAGACAGAAACTATATAAAAAAAAGGGAGTTAGAGACAACTATTACAACCAAAGAAATACAGAAAGCCTGTAACCTATTGCCAAACACTTCTCTAAGCAGCCCATGTCTTTTTTTTTATCACTTTTGAAATAATATTTATACACTTGAAATAATTTTAGACCAAGTTTTCTTTCAAATGATATGTATTTCAGATTCCATGGTTGTTTTCAGATGGCCCATATTTTATTTCATATTTAGACTATATTATTTGATTCTTAGAGGAACTATTTTAAATCAACGCTAGTATACTAATCTTTTGCAGGTTATAGGCTTATCTAGGTTTAGTTGTATATAACTGACCCTAGCACTAGTCCAAACTTTTTATCATCTCTATAATGATTATTTAACTATATACAAAACAGCAAGGAACGCCTCCAACCAGAAGCGTAAAAGTACAAACTATGGTTTAGCCAGGGTCAAAAAAAAAATAAAAAATAAAAATTGGTTAAAAATGAGGGAATCTATTGAAATCGGTCAAAATGATGGTACCAAAGTCCATTCTACATAAAAATTAAATAGAATATAATGAAATAAAATGAAAGCTTGAAAAGACTTTTTTGTTTTTTGCAGACTGTCAATAACAGATACTAAACTGATTTAACATTAAACTAATGTCAATGCTGCCAAAAATGGAAAAACCAAACAATTAGTTTGAGTATAGAGAAAAACTAGAAAGAGGAAAGAACAACTGCTAGGTTAAATATATATAAGTATTAATGAAACAATTTAAAACTTCTGACTCAAACATGTGTAGCACTTGTAACCAGTTCATTTTGACCGTAACCATGGTTTTTTCTTGAGTCCGGGTTTTTGTGTACTTATTAGTTTAAAACCCTGGCCGGGTTAGTCTAACCACAATTCCAGCTCCTAAACAAAATCCCGTCAAAGTATATACTATTAATTGTATTTTAAGCTCCGTGAGGCTGCGCTTTGAGTGTGGGCGTAAATTAGTGTGAATTATAGACACATTTTTGCTAAAATCTATTTTTCTTAAAACGCAATAGGGTTGGCGTGTTGATAGTTAAGAAAATAACTGTCCCCTTAGACTAGCCAACAGTTGGCTAGCGCTTGTATTTTTTTTTTTAAGTTAGTGTCAATTCCTCTTTTTTTTTGGTTTGAAAAAAAATATCATTTCCACGCCACCATATTTTGCAAAATATCTGCAATTATATATTTGACTATACTAGTAAGGATATTTTAAAATATTGGTTAGGCTAATATATGAAAAAGACTTTGCATTAAACGTTTTATATTTTTTGTTGTGTTTTGAAATCTTGATTTTTCAAAAGGCGCTAGTCCTCGGTAATAATGTGTTGTACTTAACTAAGTTGTAACATTAAGAGGCTGACAGTAAGAAACCAAAATTAAGCACCGTATTTCACAGAAAAGAAATAGTTTTTAAAAGCCCTGACTAGTTGTGAAAAAATGTCCAAGATACAAGTTAACGGTCCATTTTTTTCCATTTATTATTAGTGAAGTATAGTATGGGGG
>JAJMRT010000186.1:0-39062 GCA_030558065.1 Geotrichum phurueaensis | reverse complement strand
GGGGGGGGAACTGAAATATAATTGTAATGGTAACTACAAACCGACAGGGACTTAAAAAAAAACGCGTTTCTAAGAATTCGAATCCACGACTAATATTCTCGTTTTTTGCTCATGTGACTCTCCTACACGACTTTGATCATATTGTAGCACAGGTACTCAGTTTTATTTTCAGTTTCGTTTTTTCCTCTTCCTTCCTTCCTTCGTTTCCTTCTTTACACTGAAAGTTGGATCACAAACTGTTTATCATTTCCTTTTAATCCCAAAAATTACACAAGTTCTTGATTTGAAAACTTTTGAGAGCTGTTAAGCAACGTAATGCCTATTCTTAATTTATAATAAACGCGCATTTTTATTGTTGTTTCTCGCTTAATTTTTTTGTTTTAGTATTCCCAGACTTCGAATGAAAATTTAACTTACAATCGTTGAGTTTTTTTTATTTCTTAAAAAAATACAGCATTGACCATCACTTAACCCAATAATTTAACCATTTGTTTATTTTCCTTCCCGTTCAAGTTTTTTTTTTTTTTTTTTTTCTTTTTTCTTCGTTCGCCAGAAAGGCTTCCAACTTGTCGCTTTTCTACCACCATCCCACTTTCCAACAACCAACAGATCGCCTGGTAAAAGCTTTCATCTTCTCCTGAAATTTGGTTCTTTTATTTTAATTTTCTTTAATTTTTTTTGCCATTGCCCTTGTTCCTATTATTTTTTCGGTGCTGGAAACTTCATTCACGCCCTGCCAATACATTATACTGGAACAACAGGCAAAGACCCTATCCATTTACCCCTTTTATTGGCCTTTTAAATCTCACCATGGAGATTATGAGCCCCACAAGGCCAGACGCTGCCATCTTTAGAAGTTCTATTTCTTCACCGCCATCAAATACTCACAATAAAGACGCCAATTCATTGACAGACTGGTCAGCTACTATCGAACTAGCATGGCAACAGGTCCGCCTTAGCAGTGGGACTGGATCAAATGATTCGGTAAGTATTAAACAAGAGATTCAGGATACACTTTATTCTAACCACTTTGTTTCATGTTAAGCTTCCTGTTAAAAAATTGCTAGAATTGGTAGATGTTTTGGAGGACCTTTTGCTATTTCCACGCGGGGGTATTCTAGACACAGACGCGAGAAAATCCGCACAAACGTTTATTGACGCTGATGGAACTGCACAGATTACACGGAATGACTTTGAGTCTCTTCTGCTTGCGCTTACTGGAGGTAAAATGCCTGACCCAACTCTTGCTGACGTTCGCGCAACTACACAGGCTTATTCACAGATCATGGCAGAACCCGACATTTCCGCTCTCTTCAATGAGCCGATAAATAGCAAACCATCTACAAAATTTAATGACCCAACTAACGACAATGAAAAAAATTATGACATCAATGACACCAGCAATTATCCAAAGCTTTCAACTGACGGAACCCCGTTACATACATCCACACCGCTTCACCCTAGATATTCATTAGGCACAGAATTCAACAAACCTAAACCGCCAAGAACAAGACTGGGTATGTTTGGCAGAGACAGACGAGCAGTATCTCTACAGGTTCCCAATACTGATATCGTAAACAACAATCCTGAGTTAGAAGACGACGAAGATTTGGTTACCTTGGACGTTGACTACCCCTGGAAAGTAAAAACCTCTCCTTCAACTCTTGGAAGTAAGCGATCTATGAAAGATATCCGATTGATCAGACGACAGGAAGAGCAGTTGAAAAATTATGAGCATGACATGTCTATCCTAAGCGACGAAAACGACACCCTTAAAAACAAGGTTAAAATTTTCGAAAGCCGGGTTAAAAAATCTCAGGATGAAGAAAAGCGCCGGACAAAATTGATTGAGGAGATGGAACACAAGCTGGAGGCGGCTAGTAACGAAATGCATGACCGGCGCGTCAAACAAAATGAAGAAATCCGAAAAGCACGAGAGGACTTTTTGAAGAGTAACTACGGAAATAGCAAAAATAGCAACAATGTTTCGAAGAAGGAACCAGAGAACGACGCATTCAAAGATTTTGATCCACCAGACTTTGGGCCTCCAGTCATGTCTTCGACGCCAGCTGCACCACGGAACACACGAAACAAGATTTCAACTGAGGATTGGACCGATGTGGGTTTGCGATTGCAAAAACTAGAGGAGGCAAAACTCACCTACCAAGAAATGCTCAAGTCGATGGAGGAAGAGCGGTCGGGCTATCTGGCACTCATAGAAGATCTCAAAACTCAACTTGTAGAGTTGCAGGCTGAGATCAAAACGCTGCGTAAGATCAACCCCAGTGGAGCTACAAGCAGCACCAAGGAATTCACCACCAAGGGCGACCTGGACCCCACCATGGCCCCCAACAGCATTTTTGAAAAGATCCTGCCGGCGATCGCAGAACAGAAAGGTTACATTAAGGATCTTTTAAAGGACTCCGAAGAACTGCCCAACAAGGAAAGCAGTACTGCTATGCGTGAGGCAATCCGCAGAGATAATAACGGTATCTTGGGCACGGGGCTCAAGTCACGAGTTGTTACCATTGCCTTTATAGTTGTTGCTGCGTGCATTCTTCTAGGGTTTGTAAATGACGTGCTCTACGGCAACAGCAGCGGTGTGGGATCATCAGAGCTTGTGTGGTGGCAGAAGTACGGCGCCACTTTAGAGTTTTTTGGCGCAATCTTGGATGACTGGGCCATCCCCCAGGACCAAAGCATCCCCATTTAGTGGGCACAAGTGATATAAAGATTTCTTTTTTTTTTTTTCACTTTCTGATTTTAATTTGTGGGAATGATGACCATGTTTGTGAACTCAAGACAAACACTCACTTGATGCAGATAAATCTTCCAAACGTACTGAGGGAACAGAGTAGCTAAATTTACTGCTCACCTCTACATCTGCCGTCATATAATTTTTTTTCTGTTATAATCCAAAACCCAAATTGTATATTAATTTTTAATGTATGTGCCAATCTATGAAAAAAAAAAAGTGTGAAAAAAGAAGTGTGAATATGTAGAAAATAAAATTAATGTTGGTGAATGGCAGTAGTCGGGGATGAGACTATCACACAATGAATGTTTTTTTTTTATTTTAATCTATAGATATGTAATCTATATCATCATCCGAGGCATAAATCCACTCAAGGGTATCAAAAAAAATTTGCTTTGAAACCTCCATTTCAAACAAATATTCCGCTTCGCGCAACCGCTCATCAAAGCGGTCACACCCTTCAATCAGCGGCGTAAGGCCAAACTGATACTGGCGGTAGCGTTTAAACATGACAAACGGGAGAAGGTCCGTGACTAAAGGCAGGTTTTTAACTTCGAGCACAGAGAGCGAGCGCGCAATGTAGCCAAGCACTTTAGGCACCGAGGCGTTGGTAAGGAGGATGCAGTTGTTGAGGGAAACGCGCTCAAGGTGAGGGCCGCGGCGCAGCGCCAGCTCCCACACGGTCGTGTCGGTGATGTGGCAGCCGGCGACACCAAGCACGCGGATCTGTGTGTGGCGCGCAATGCTGCGGATGCCCTTGTTGGTGATCCGGTGGCCCTGGCGCGTGCGGCCAACGTTAAGCATGGCAAGCTGCCGGCAGTAGTGGGCAACGACGCGAATTGACTTGTCAGAGATTTGCTCGCACGCGCGCAAATCAAGAGTCTCAAGCTGCGGGCTTGCGCGTGCCAACTGTCCCAGCGTGCTGTCGGTAAGCGCCGCGCACCCGGGCAAAATGAGCGTACGCAGCTGCCCGCCTGTGGCAAAGGCAAGACTTGGCACCAGCCGCGGGCACGTGTAGAGCTCGAGCCATTCGAGCCCGCCGGCCACAACCGCTGCAAGCCGGTCGGCTTTTGCCTGGCTTAGGGATGATGTTTTATGCAATACCAAGGATTTTGGCTTAATGAGAGTCTTGTTGTTGTCATAAGTAGTGGGGAGTTCGTTAGAATGTAGAAAAGCGTCAATGGTGGATTCGTCGTCTCGAAAGTGAATGTTTTTGTAGAGAATTCTACGGGTTTCTGTGTACCATAACTTGTTGACTAAAAGACATGGAAACATTGCGCCATCATGGCTCGACCCGCTGGCACCTTTCTCGGAAGCTGACTGCGGCTGCTGATGCGGGGAGGTCTGCTTGTGGTCGGCATGATTACGTCGCTGCTCTTGTGGGACTGGGTTGAATGCATCGACATGCTCAACAATTAGGCTAACAATCTCAGGAATCTGCATAATCCGGGCTTGTGCGCGCGGCGGTGGGAAGAAGCAATTGTTGCTTCTGCTGTAGTTGTAGTAGCTCAGGCCACTATCCCACGGCACCGGCAGGCTCACATCTTCCTCACTAAGAAAAAGAACCAAACTGCTGTCGCTACTGCAGCTCCAGCAAGACTCAACTGAGCGTTCCTCTACCACAGTGTAATCGTTATCGTCGTCGTAATCAGCGGTGGTTTTTGCTGCAGTTTCTGCTCTTTGCAACAGATACTGCTGGGTGCCAAAAATCGGTAAGGCTGGCTTTAGGGCTAGCGCCGCATCGCTTCCCGATTTGGTCAACTTCCTGCCACTCTCATTGATTGCATTGTTATTGGAAATTTCGCTGCTGGTGGAATGGAGTGGTTGTGTAGGAAGGACTGCCGTTGGAGTGATGGGCGTAAGTCCGGTTGACGAGGGCTCATTGTCACTATCAGGGGCTATCGTAGTATTTTTGTCAAGAAAATAGCTAATATCGTTCACAGTCGTGCTGCTAGAGTCAACCGAAATAATAGTACTAGAGGTACCACTGTTAACCTTGGTTAAAAGGTCGGTGACAGGGGGATCAAGGTTTGGCAATGGCTGGGAAACTGATTGTTGTTTCTGGTGAGAGTACACTTGCTGCCGCTGCTGGCTTTGATTTCTAAACAGCGTGGAAAAAATTCTGGCGCCATTATTCCTCCGCGTACCTGTGGTGTTCATTGAAAGATGCCGCCGTTTGTTACTGCTGCAATATTTTTTGCAATTGGATATCTTAACAGCCTGGTATACTGAAGGCGGGGTCCCCGGGGAGTCGTCAAGAAGATTCATAGACGGTCGTTTCCTGCTCACGGGCGTTGGTGGTAAAGGTGTACTTTTGCGTGTGATTGCTGAATTTACAATTGACTCAGCTGGAACATTGTTATTTGTATTGTTATTAGCGGAAGCAGCAAAGGGCTTGTCAGGAATCGCTAAGAAGGAGGACACTTTGCGGAAAAAAAACTGCTTGGCCATGACTGAGAGCGACGTGACTCGTTTGCCTGAAACCGACTGCGAGGATACAGTTCTGTCGGACCCGGCAGTGCTGTTTGTATTAATGCTTTTCCGGCGGCGCTTTAGCACTTGCAGAGTGTCGTCGCTAACAAGAAATTGATTTTGTTGGTAAATGCCATTATCGCTGCTGGCAGTCTTCATTTTGCGATGGTTAACTATCTGAAAAGCGCTGTTGTTGCAAATGTATTATTGAGGTACTGGTTAATGGATTGAATAAATTCTAATGACTAAACATCTATAGCCGTCGAAAGATTGTCAACAGATCAGAAACAAATGAAGCGAATGAACGAAATATAAGAACTGGACAAAAAGTAGATGAAAAAAAAAGTAGAAACAAAAAAAAAAAAACAAGTTGTTGATGTGAGTACTTGTTTATCGTGCACAAAAAAGATCTGACTAGTGAATATTATTATACGCTTCCTTCCTTGCTGACCTCTGGTGCTCTCTAAATATTTGCTGCTGGACTAAACCCCCAGTTAATAGTGCGCACTGGAAAGGAAACTGATTTTCAGATGGACAAAAATTTATAAGAGTAGAAACGAGAGGGTTCAAAGATATATCAAAATAGGGGGAGCATTAACAACATATATACATTCAGGAAACGTTTTTTTTTTTTCTCTCTCTTTAGAATCTACTATAATACGGCTTTTTTTCTCCAAAAAAGTTTAGACTGTAGGTGATTATGTGCAGAAAGTTTGAACTGGCAGGGATCAAAGCCCAAATGAGAAAGTAAATACATAGTATGTATGTGAATAAAAACTGAGCGGCCGAGCAGTTGGCTGGCAGGCTTGTTGGTGATGGTGGGATAGAAAAAACAGAAGATTTTAATGCGTGGCTGGTGGATCACAAAAAATATGTATATATATTTATATATGTACATGAAAAACAAAATAAAATGGCCTGGCGGTCATTGACAGTTGGAACATTGATAAATTATAATAACCAATAATATAATACCTAGAAAAAAAAATACCAGATAACATTTTTTAAATCTATACAATTCACGTAAAATTTTATAATAAAATATATACTGTTATGCCCTACAAAGCCTGGTTGACTTTTTTTTTTTTTTTTTTTTTTTCACTTGGGAAAAAAACAATAAATGCCTACTTTTCTTTTTTGTGGGAGGCAGGTTTTTTTTGACAGTTGGGAAAAAGACCCTTTGGGGTAGAAAAGAGTGGTGGGGGATCATGAAAGTAAGAAAAAAAATAAAACAAACAAAAAAACTGAAGGTTGGGCTGAAACTGGCCAGCTCAGGGCTTTTTTTTTTTTTTTTTTTACAAAACAGTAAAAGTAACAAGAGTAGCACTAACAGTAATAAAAAAATAGTTATTGCAATTATGATAACGATGAGACTATTCACTACATTCATCATATACCAAAGTTAGTGTGCAAAAGGTTTTATACTATTATCATGATTATTAAGGTTATAATTGTCTTCATTTCATTCTAGTTTAACCTTTAGTAGATGATAGACCCCCTTTTAGACCAAACAACAATAAAGATTACTAGCTCGCCAGGCCCAGGCACCAGCCGAGGAGATTGATCCCGTAGCGTTAAACAATTGGCTAGGCTGCTTGGATCTGGTCGATTTTTTTTTGTTGGCTGGACACCTTGCAAAAAAAAAAAAAAATGATACGATATCAAAAAGATATTTTTTTCCTTACAATCCTAATATTTTTTTTTTTTTTTTTTTTTTAGAATCAATAATATGATTATATGCCAGTTTATTGCAGTGGTAGACATCGGCTGGTTAACTATTCTAAATGTTTTACAAATTGCGTCTATTTCTTCATTGTGCGCTGTTTTTCTGCGTTGGCCACGACCTTTTCATGCACAGCAAGACCCTTTCTTCTTCTTACTGATTCCATGTATAATTTCGCCACATTCTCTTTATCGGCCAATTCGCCCAGCTCTTCCAACTCTTCTTCCGTGGTGGGCACCCAAAATGGGTCTTGATCCAGGATTTCAAACCCGGAAAACACCAGCTGCGGGTTGGCGGCACCAGAGGTTTTCTTGCGGATCTCTTCGGAAAAGCCAAAGGCCTCCACCACGGGAATCGAAGCATGAATAATGAAAAAGGGTGTGCCCTCTCTCATTTCCTCTGAAAGAATCTTGCCCCGGCGTCTAGTAATAACCGCATAAACCTTACCAAGCACCTCAGTTGTTGCTTGAATATCACAATTATAAGTGGCCAGGAGCATTCTCGGAGACCACTCCAAAAACGCCTGGTAAATTTGCTCACGGGTTTGCGAAATCAACTGGCCAGACACCTTGGAATCTGCAACTCCCGCACTGTCAGATTGACCCACAGTGGATGCCGACTCAATGATGCATAGCAGACCCTCAACAGGCTCTGCACTCAGTGGCCCGTTTTGCACGGCAATTTGGAACCCAGTCAAAAGACTTTCCTCATAAGGGAATCTTGTATGAGTCGCCTCGTCCACAGCTTTTGTAAATCTATAATAAGAAAAAAAAAATTGTTAGCAACCAAGAATGTCACCATTCAAAAAAAGAAGAAGAAAAAAAAACTTACACTTTGCGGGACAGAGTGTTGTTGGGATCAATCAGTAGATTAGGACCGGTACGTCTAGGACCAAAAGTAACAACGCTGTTGACAATCTTGTCGATCACAGCATTCTTATCATCAGAAGTACTAAACAAACCATCGGTAACGTTGATGGTAGACTTTTTGTAAACTGCAGCAAGATCCTTTTTAAGCAAATCCCAGCCCTCCTTGTCAATGATTTCACTGCTAGTGGTCTCTTCTTCAGCGCTACCGTTTTTACGAGAAGTGACGAGACGTTCAATGCGAGCCGCATTTTCATTAAGGAATTTAGTAACTTCGACGGGAAGAGGCTCAATACGAAACTTGACGGAAAGGTGTTCGTTGCTGATATCTACCAAACCTCTGGGGCTGGTAGCCTTTTCCTTGGGCATGACGATAGACTCTCTAAAGGGGACAATAGGCTTGGAAGCCTGGATCTCAACTTTGGCAAACCGCTCGCGTAAATCCTTGAGACAACGCTCAAGATGAAGCTCACCAGCTGTCATTAAAATATGTTCACCATTCTCCTGAACCGTCACTTGAACCATGGGGTCAGAGAGGTTCAGCAGACGAAGACCCTGTTCAAGCTGATCAAGCTTTGTAGGATCGACAGGCTCAACAGCAACACGCACAATAGGCGCAGAGACGTTGCTCAAACTGGCCAGATTAGGTCCACCGTATTTCGGAGAAACCAACGTACCATTCTTAAAAATCTTACCATCCAAACCGCCAATACCAACAATATTACCGGCGGGGACTTCTTTAAGATTGATAAGTTCTCTACCCATGAGCAGATAAAGATCGGTGATGGTGACTTTCTCACAATGCTTATCGGGGAATTGGGGATCGTACTTGGGCTGAAGAATAAGAAGCTCTTGTCCTACCTTCAGAGTACCACTAAAGACTCTTGAAAACCCAATAAGCCTCTCCTTTACAGGTTCGACGCTCTTTTTCGCAGAGGCTTTCAAGGCCTCAAAATCAAAATCATCATCATCACCGTAGTCAGCTTCATATCCCTCGCCACCAGCAGCGACAATATCAGAGTTGTTTTGGTTAATGCTGGATGCCAATTCTCTTGCTCTTCTGGTGCGTTCCTGGATAGAAGTGAGGTTTGTAGTCTCCTCCGTCTTTTTGAAAAGCTCCTCTTCGGGAACTGCAATAACCTTTGAAATATAAGCAGTAGTAGGGCCACTTCTGTCACAGTCAATCATAGCAGTGCGGACAACAGGTTTAAGAGACTGGCCACCAATAACACTATCCAAAATGGAAGGTAGACGCTCGGCCTGAGCCGCAAGCGGCGAGGGGATTCTGTCAATAACACTCAGCAAAACAGAAACTGAAAGAGGAATCCACTGGCCAAAAATGCTGGCAAGCAAGAATTGACCGTCTTTGGCATTAAGGTCTCGGGGGTTTACCTTTAGGTTCAGGGCTGATACAATTTTCGCGCTCTTTTCGGCATCCCTGTTGACAACTGTCGAGTCATAGACGGCCCAAATGGTTTCCAAAACCAACTGCACAAATAACGGTCTTGCGTTTTTCGACTTGTGCTTGGGGCCAACGACCTTTTTTGTTTTGGCATCAAAGTAAAAATCACCCCAAAGAACCTTTTCTAGCTTTTCACGCTTGATTCCAAGCTTGCGCTCGTAAATGGCGGCAAATTGAGATACATTAAATCCCCAGCCATCAATAGCACTGGCAAAAATGACATTGTTCTTTTCAGGCGAAAAGTACAAATCCTCATCACTTTTTTCAACGTACTCCTTGGAGTTAGCGGCCAATTCCTGTTGTTCACGCCATTTCAAATCATCTTCCATCCGCTCATTAGCAAAAAAAGAGCCCATAATTGCATTTACCTGCTCAATCAATCGTGTAAGATGTGTGTATGCTTCCATCGGCGTCAATTGAAGTTCATGTATCAGTCTATCCATTTTATTAATCACTAGAATTGGTTTCAGCTTTTCGACCCAAGCTTGTCGCAGGACGTTGACAGTCTGTGAGCAGACACCCTCAACAACATCAACGAGAACCAAGCCACCATCGCAGAGGCGCGAGGCGGTTGACACCTCAGACGAGAAATCAATGTGGCCGGGAGAATCAATCAGGTTGATAAGATACTCCTTGATCTGGGGTTTTCCTCCTTCTACTAGAGGCTTGCGGGCAACTTTAAAGTAAAGAGAAACTGCACTTGATTCCATTGTAATTCCTCGCGCCTGCTCGTCTGGCCGCGAGTCAAGATATCGCAGCTTGCCCGCTTGATTTTGCGAGATGATGCCGTTGCTCGCAAGCAGTGAGTCGGAAAGCGTCGTTTTGCCGTGATCAACATGGGCAAGAATACAAATGTTTCTCACAAGATCGGGGGTTGTCTGTAGACGCTTAAGAATTTCTGGTGAAACAACCATTGTTGAAAAAAAAAAGTTGTGGTTAGTTGGTGGTCGTTGCTTTGGTATAAGAGGTAAAAAAAAAAAAAAAAAAAAAACTTAAGAAAGATTGCGTTTTTGTATGTGATTGATGGGATCTTATGAAATTCATTGATGAAAGTTTTATCACTAGGGGACGTGAAAACTCCCAGTTCAGGTGCCCTTACCCACAATAACCGATGTCTTCTAAAGACAAAAAAAAAAAAAAAAAATACAGAGTTTGAACTTCCTTCATTTGATCGTGCGCTGGTTCAGACAAGAAAGAGCGACTGACAAAGATTGAGAGATAGGAGAAAAAAACGGTCATGTCAGAAGACTCTGGAATATGCCCTGTCTGCGGTACTGTGCTTAAGCGCGTTCTGCTCGATGTTGAGAAAGCACTGGAGATATGCCCAGTGTTGACGGTAAGTTTCCCATGGTGATGAGACAATCAACGGTTTCTACAACACCTTTTTTTTTTTAAAAAAAAAATGCTAAAACTCTCTCTATGATGCAGTGTGTGTACCCGTTCAACAACAAGAATGTCGATCACTTGGTGTCAACGGTTTCGGAGAATGAAGTACTCAAGAACGTTGCTGACAGAATGAAGCGCGCAAACCTCGACTCGGATATCATATCGAAGCTTTCCCGGTCATGACAAACATACCGACGGATAACCGCAGCCACTCAACATAGCATCACCAATGTTTTTTTTACAACCATTGCCCGCTTAGGGTTCATTATTTATTTAGTTTGACTGAAGAGATCAAAAAATGCATAGAGAATTACATATATATATATATTTTTTTTTATTCTTTTTGAAATAGTACCAAGGTTATATATAGAAATAATAATAAGAATAAAAAAGAAAGATTAAGAAAAGAAAACTAGACACGCAGTCACTAAAATAAATAATGAAAAAAGAAACCGTTAACGCCCGCTCAGGTTTCATTTGTGTCAATAAAAACACGCTCTATTAGTTTGGCCATAGAGTCTACCAAGTTAGTAATGGTTGTTGGGGTAGACAGAGTTGTAATCACTGTCATTATCATATCTTCTGCTATCTTCCAGGAGCTCCTTGACCTCCCAGGTACTTTCTTTATTGCTCACACTGAACTCCAAATCCTCGGTCGTGATCATATCCCAGTATTTGTAAATCATCATGATAGAGAACACATTACACAGAGATGCAAAAAAAAGACCATCGAGGTAGTGCTTCACATGGGTGCAAATGTCTCTGGAGAATGCATATAGCAGGACCTGACCAATAATAAAGAAAATAACGCCGAGGGTAATAGCACCAAAGGCCCAAAGGTCTCTGAGCACAAAGATAGTGAGGGTAATCTGTGAGACAATGTAAATAAACACAAACAAGGCATTAAGAACATAAAGCACGACAAACAAAGCCGTTGTTTGTGTGTGGTTGAAAGCAGCCCCGCCCCAGCCTTGAAAGGTAAGCAAAGCAAAAACAAATGTGAGAGCCCAGATAGCAAAACTTGTAGCTCTCGTCAGCATCACGGCACGCGGCGTACCATCTTCCCATAGCTGAAAGCCAAGAAGACCGTTAATCATCAAGCACCAGCAAACGGCTGAAGTAAAACCACAGTGTACGGCAACAAAGTAGGGGTAGGGGCCTGAACCAGGTGGCACGACACCGCTGTCAATAACCAGTGAGAGCGCAGTAACAGCTAGGTACATAAAAAAGAAGTCGAGAATCTCTCTACGACCGATGGCAGTATATTTAGTTTTAATATTGATAATGATGATAACAATAACGCCTAGCGCTCCAATATTGATAAAAGCGTTGCCGATTTGAAAGATGATAGTATTAGCGAGATCTATACTTCTGGCAAAGCACTCAGCAAAAACGCCAACGGCGGCAGAGCTCGTGGGCTCACTATTCGTGTAAGGTCCAACAAGAGGACACAGCGGTAGCGCTGCTTTTGTGCAAATAAAATCAAACTGACCGAATCCCATGATGTAGATGGGTGTTTAGGAAGAAGTAGGCTCGTAGTTGTCGTAAAAACGGTTTGTTTATGTTGTTGGTGTTTGGCTGGTGAGCACAAATCAGGTGGTTGGTGCAAGCCAATGTGCGTGTATATGCTCTAGAGAGAAAAGATAGAGAGGTATCCTTCTGGGCGTAAGGAAAGTTGACAAAGAGAAAACGAGCGAAGAGTTAGAAGAGTAAGAAATAACCAAAAAAAAAAAAAAGAAAAAAAAAAAAAAGGGAGGGCGAGGGAAAAAAGTTGATGATTTGTTCAAAGAAAACGAGAAAGAAAAAAGAAGGTGGATGGATGGGGGATTATGTTTATTTTTTTTTATTTTATTTTATTTTATTTTTTTTCATGAAAGGGGAGGGAAAAAAATATTTCAAAATAATGAAAGACCATCATAGGAATAATAGTAATAATAATAATAATAATAATAATTATAATCATAAAGATGGTAATAAACAATAAAAATCAAAAACTTTTAAGGCAGTTTGAGTACAAGGTACATGAGATGAAACAGAAACGGCCCTGGAAGAAGGAATACACGTGATTGATGCTATAAATAAATAAACAAATAAACAACCATACACATAGCTACAAGTACTATCGTATAAGTATAAATACTTAAATTTTATATCTCAAGTTTAATCCTTTTTCTAACAGTTCTGCTTAATCTGGAACAGCCTTGAGCTGATCCGTTTGCACCTCCGAGATCAGTCCTTTTCTCCACCACGCATCTACAAACAAAAAAAAAAAAAGAGCCAAAAAATCTTTCACTAAACCATTTGCATAACGACATTATGATTAGATCTGTAAGATCAGTCAATAGAATTCAACGCGCATGGTTCTCACTGACCGCCGCTGCCAAACAGCAACAGATACCTCAACGAGCATTACTTTTCCCCGGCCAGGGCACCCAACAGCCAGGTATGCTCAAGGCCTACTACGACAAGTATCCGCGGATCATCACCCCGGTTTTAGAAGAGCTCGACGAGGCTCTTAAACTGCGATTATCGCGCGTGCTGCTCGACCCGAACTTTGTCGACCTTGGTGCCGGCGTCTCGCAGTTGGACATTCATACCACGTCGAACGCGCAGCCAGCGATCCTTGCCTGCAGTTATGCCGTACTCGAGGTGCTTCGCGAGCTTTCGGGCCAGAGCAATTTGGTCAGTAATAGCTTCAAGTTTACCCTCGGCCACTCGCTTGGCGAATACACAGCGTTGACGGCCGCGGGGGTAATTGATTTTTACAGTGTACTGCAACTGGTGCGGGCGCGGGGGTTAGCCATGGAAAAGTCCAAGCAGGTCTTTCTTGAGTCGCTAGGTCTGGGAAATAATGAGCTTGAGCTTGGAATGTACACAATGGTGCTCACGGGTGTAAAGCAGAACGTGCTCGACAAGCACGCCATGGCGTCCCCCTCGGACCTTGTGGTGAAGCTGCTGAGCTCCGAGATTAACAAGGACGCGCTCCACCCGTTGGGAAAGTACTTGCAGCTAGCGCTCATCAACTCAAAAAATCTTGTGGTTTTCTCCGGGCCCAAAGCGGCTTTTGATAAAGTTGCCGCGGAACTCAAGTCCAAGCTTGAGGTCAAGCGCGCGTTTAAAGTCATCCCGCTTAATGTCTCGGCGCCCTTTCACTCGCCGGTAATGGCCTATGCCCAGGAGCAAGTTGAAAACTACCTTGAATCACAAATCAAGTTAAACAAGCTTAAATTTACCTGGCCTGTGGCCACGAGTGTTATTGCCAACGCAACAGCCACGCCCTTTGCTGACTTGGACGCGATCAAGCATAGTTTAATTCACTCGTGCACTGAGAGCGTGTACTGGGCCAATTCTATCAACTACGTAGTCGAAAACGGTGTTACCGAGCTTGTCAACTTTGGCCCGGGCAATATTGGTGATAACACAAGAAGAGACATGGATGGTTCTATTACTACCACATATCTAGAGCCCGACACTCTTAGCACCTTTGTCGCTGCATTGTAAAACTTTTTCCGACATGATAATATAAAAGTCAAAATAATAACATAGACTTCTATTGTAAATATAACTAAATCAATCTATGGAACCACTCCTTTGCCAGAAGGTCCCAGACCTCCTGAGCCAGTTTAGACGCACCCTCAGCCGAGTTACCGCGGGCTTCAATATAAACTTTCAATTTAGGCTCTGTTCCACTGCCTCTTGCTGTAAATCTGACAACCTCAGCCTCGCTGCTGCCTTGGATTTTAACGGTGATCATCTGAGATGACGCAGAGACGGGTAGCTTGGGGACATGGTCACGAGTAGAAGAATCATAACCCTTAGTGAGGTCTCGCCAATAAGTGACGGTGAACCGGCCAATATTCCTAGGGTAGTCGGTGGCACCATTATAAGCTCTTATGTTCTCAAAGATCTCATTTGTCACGGCAGAGTCGCGCGAGATGTAGTAACTGTTAGATTCTTCAAAGTAGCCATACTTTTGGTAAATCTTTTCCAGCTCGTCTAGAGGTGCAAAGTTTTTTGTTGTGGCGGCCCATCTCAGGAACACTGTCACAGCACTAATACCGTCCTTATCGTGAACGATGGGAAACATGTAACCAATAGCTTCCTCGAATGCAAAGGGCACATTGAAGCCTTCTTTCTCAAGGTCGATGGCCCGATTGCCAATCCATTTAAAGCCCGTCAGGGTGTCCTCGTAGTGGAAGCCCCTCACTTTAGCCATGCTGGCAATGAGCTGACTGGATACGGTCGAGTTAAGCAATGCAAGCTTGCTAAAGTCGCCGCCAGCCGCCTCATAGTTGTTGACAGCATTTTCGGCAAAGAGCGCACCGAGTTGGTTACCGGTTATCTGAACCCATGTATTTGTCATGGTGTTCTTTACAGCAGCGGCAAAGCGGTCGGCATCGGGATCGTTGGCAAGCACAATTGTAATTCCATGTTTATCTGCAGTGGCTTTGGCAAGATCCAATGCGCCCTTTTCTTCCGGGTTAGGAAACGACACGGTAGGGAAGTCAGGATCGGGATGAGCTTGTTCCTCAACAATGACGACGGAATCCCGCAAGCCAAGCAGGTCAACTGTTTTCAAAAACGGCGCGAGACCGACACCATGCATGGCAGTGTAGACAAACTTAACACCACTGTTTTCAGAAGCACTGATAGTGCGACCAATGCCGCTGACAATCTTGGAAAAGTATTTGGTTTCGAGGTCATCAACGACATCAGCCTCGGTCTTGATCAGCGAGGTGTCGGATGTCCAGGGAACAAGGTTAGCAAGGATTTCAGCCGCAATGCCAAAGTCATGCGGCGGAATGATTTGGCAGCCGTTGCCCCAGTACACCTTATAACCATTATCCTGGGCAGGATTATGACTGGCAGTAATCATGACACCACACGCGGCACCAAGCTCGTCGACGCCAAAGGGCACCAGTGGTGTGTGTACAAGCCGGCCATAAAGGTAGACTTTGAAACCAGCGTGCGAGAATGCCAGCGCAGTGAGCTCAGCAAAGCGCTTTGAGTTGTGGCGGTGGTCATGGCCAATCACGATTCCTCGAGCCTCGGCGTTGGCAGCGGTCTTAGCCACGTACTTGGCAAGGCCCTGGGAAGCCTGGAGCACAGTGAGATCGTTCATCGAGCTAAAGCCGGCTTGCATTTTAGCCCGCAGTCCCGCAGTGCCAAATTCAATC
This sequence comes from Geotrichum phurueaensis, assembly GCA_030558065.1. Lineage (NCBI taxonomy): Eukaryota > Fungi > Ascomycota > Dipodascomycetes > Dipodascales > Dipodascaceae > Geotrichum > Geotrichum phurueaensis. The sequence continues at coordinate 23,221 of JAJMRT010000186.1, read as the reverse complement.
CCTACCGGGTCGTTAGTATTAGAAAGTTAGAGACGCTGATTTAAGAGTAAAGCTTACTTTTCCTTAAGCGCCTTTCGAGTTCGGCGGTGTCATTGTTATCTCGCAGTTGGACGATCTCTGCGCGGGTGGTCTCATTCTGATCAACAGGCGGTTAGTCATAGACTGTATGCAAATCAAAACAGACTGTAAGTCTCACGCTCATGGGGCACGTACAAAGTCAAGTTCTAACCAGGACTCCACCAGTGAGTCTAAAGTAGCGGTCATATTATTTCAGGTTTTAATTCAGTTTGGTTGTTTGTTAGTTGGTAGAGAAGAAAAGAAGAAGTGAGAAAGCCGTTTTTATTTGATTTTATGGGCGCTCACCGGAAGTGCCAACTTGACCGTGGGAACATCCGACGGAGACTAAAACAGCCCGACGGAGTGACATTTGGGATTTTTGGCCGAGGCCATAGAGATTCAGCAAAATATTTAATTACAATAATAGAGATAAAAAAAATAACAGGTAATTCACATACAGATACAGAGGGTCAAAAAGTCAGAGAGACTTCTCGATCTTGTTTTAGCAGTCTGACAATAGGATTGTGAAAACTGCCTAGGTTCGCATGTTATGTGGGATTTGTTAATATTATATCACGTGATGTTATTAAGTTTATGAGATAACTAATCTTAGGTCCAGAAGAGAGAAATAATTGCCAGAAAACCAAGTTTAATTTACTATATATATATGACTTATAGCTATATATACAATCAGTTTATTTTACTTATTACTTCATAGAGGCCATGCTTGGTGAACGACCTGTAAAAGCCCCCCTTAGAACTCTCATCATATTCTGATCTCCAGGCTGAACGAGCCTCAGCTCTAATGCTCTTTCTGAGGTTAGCAGTGATTTCGGCCGCCTTGAGCATATATATATATAATCAGTTTATTGTCCTTATAACTATTTAAAAACTATACACAGAAGACATTAATACAACAAAAATAACCATTTTAGCGGGGAATACGTCATTCACTATATATTTCATTCACTTCGATGGCACCGAATTTTCCACGAACTCAGTCCGTGTGTCAAAGGAAACCCAACATGATCAGTGCGTTTTGTTGAGTGGGAGGGCAAGCCGGTAAAACCTTGACAGTTGCCTTGAGCATACTGCTTATCTCAGTTCGTTTCCAAGGTAGTCTGGTGTTCCAGAAACCATCCTTTCCAGCTGATTCTATCTGCCCAGTCTGATAGAATGAAAACGCTAGCGGTTCATTTTCAGCGGGATCACTGATGTTGGTATGAAAAAGCTTAATCGGCCGAGAGGCTCGAATCTTCAAAAAAAGAAGAAAAAAAAGGCTTGATTCTGAACTTTCCTTAAACACAAACGACACAGAAGGGCTAGAAACAAGTTGTTGCTATTGAGTGCAGCCAATAAACATTCGATACCGGATCAAGCAGCATGGAACTTGTATTTGTGGAGAGAAAAAAAAACAAAAAACAAAAAAAAAACGGTACTTTTGTGAGGTGAATATTTTTATTGTTTGTGCGACGGCCGCTATGCTCGAGCTAGTAAACTATGTAAAGGAGGATTTGACAAAAATTACCACAGCAATGATGGTGGACATTGAAGGCGCATTTGATAACGTAAACAGAAAAAAAAAACTAATGAGTGATGAGGAGAGTGGGTTTTCCGGAACCAGTAGTGAGATGGATTTTCGGGTTCACGAAGAACAGGTTGCCCAGATTGATGTTGAACGGGTATGAGACAGGGGTAGGCGCAATATCTTTCGGCATACACCAAGACTCCCCGATATCTCCGCTGCTATTTATAATCTACATAGCACCACTTTACGGCATTGTGGAAGCTGAGAAAAAAAAAAGGGCAGCGGTACCGCCGCTGAGGATCAGGCTACCACATTGTCCTTGAGTTGAAACTAACGAGAATTTTGTACAGATTTGCCAAACTTTGACAACACGAGAAGTAAATACACGAGCAACAAATCCCAAGATGAGAACCTGGCAAATCTGCCAGTACTGGACAAGCCCAGTCCATAAAGCAATCTTTTTTTTTTTTTTTAAGTAAAGATGGCGTAAAGACCATTTCAGAATATTGGAAGACACTGAGAGCCAGAATACGAGACAACCAAACAGCCCGAGATAACAAATGACGAGAAGAACATCAAATGTCTATGACAACCAAAGCCGCAAAATGCTACAAGGAGATCACCAAGCAAGACAGAACAAGTCTAACAACCAACATGAAAAAAAAGTAGTCATTACTGAAGTTTTTAAGAAACTTTTCCGTGAAATATTGAGCAAATTAACACAATTTAGAATAGGCAATGGAGATATTGGCGAATATCTGCAAAAATGGAGTATATACTTGTGGTAAGACTGAACACAACCAAATAGGGCAATATGACCCTGCACAACAATAAAACCCGGGGGCCACAAACTCTAAACCAAATAACCCCACATGCCAAAGGTTAGAACTGTCTATCTAATCTGTTTTTATTTATTTATTCTTGCTTACTTAGCCTTATATGCTGATTAATGTGGATTATACAGTCACCTACTTCCTCCTTATTCCCAGCACTGTGCCTCGTACTAGAGCGAGATCTGAGTCGCTCAACGTCTCTCTCGGACCGCCCCGTGTCAAACTTTATACAGCTCTACATGTAAGCTAAACCTACAATGATCTCAGACTCGATAAATGATCTGAGACGACACCAAAATGAGTTGGTACGAAATCTTTCGAGTTTCTACTGCGGAAAACAATGAATGAAAAAACAAAACAAAACAACCAGTCCTTGGGAACTAGAAACCTCACGGCCGAACAATAAGGCTCGCAAAGCGAGTCGGGACTTGATTTCATACCACAAAGTTTGATATGCGGGTGTTTACATAAGGACAATCAATATTCAATTTTTGTCCTTGAAAAAAAAAAAAAGACGTATCAGTGTATTGAAAACGTGTTTTAAATTGGAGGTACGGACATAGATGATTTCGTAGTGTATTCCACCTCTTACTTCGTTGCAAATGTGGAACAGATTTAATGCGACGAGACTATTTCTCCTACGAATCAGATAACTAAGTGAGGCTAGAGAGTATCAAATACAGGATAAACTAACCCTGTTGAGTAAACAAACTAGGAAAAAAGTTAGATTTTGTCATAATGCATTTGTCGTTGGCAAGGAGTGCCATCGTGTCTATGCACTTCCCTCACGCAATTTCGTGGGGAAAATCAAAAGAGCAAACTTAGTAATTTTTTAAAAGCCACTAAAATACCCGACTATTATCCGAAGACAATTATTACTCTTGCCCAGGTTGATTTAAAAATTCTTTGGATAAAAACTCCCCAACTTCATCTTATTTCATACTCCTTGACATCATCTTATTGATATCATCTACATACATTTCATACAGCTATACTCATCATGTCCGCCAAGCAATTCACTGTATGTAATTTTTTTATTTTTTATTTTGCAGCGCCTTCACTAGTCGCTACTACGCTATTTCTAACACTCACATTTTTTTTTTCAGCGTCTGGTCCGGTTCGAAAGCACCGATAAGAAGATTTACTACGGAGATGCCATTCTCCCAGCCGGCACCACCGACGCACGTTTGGCCAAGGAAGCCTTTATTATCACCGGTAACCCTCTCGCCGAGCATACTGTGACCTCGCAGCGCGCCGTCATTGTGCGTTTGCTCTCACCCCTTGACCCCGCCGCCGTTGGCACTGCGCGCTTTCTTGGTCTCAACTACCGCAAGCACGCCGAGGAGCTGGGTTTGCCCATTCCCAAGTACCCCGTGCTTTTTTTCAAGCCACTCACATCGCTCGGTGGCCCTAACGACGCCATTGTGGTGCCGCGGATTGCCCAGGTCGACAATGAGACTGACTATGAGTGTGAGCTCGTCGCCGTGATCGGTAAGCCCGCGCGCGATGTGCCCCTGGAGAAGGCTCTTGACTACGTGGTTGGCTATGCCGTTGGTAACGATGTCTCGCAGCGGGCGTGGCAGATTAAGAAATCCGGGGGCCAGTGGGGTCTTGGTAAGATGTACGATGGTTGGGCCCCCTATGGCCCCGCCATTGTCTCAGCTAATGTGATTCGCGACCCACAGGCATTGAAGATCTCCACTACCATCAATGGCAAAACCGTTCAAAGCGAGTCGACAGGTGACATGATTTTCTCCGTTGCTCAGGCTATCGCGTTCCTTTCTCAGGGTTCAACTCTGCAGCCCGGTGACCTGATCTTCACTGGCACGCCCTCTGGCGTTGGCTCTGGCAGAAAACCTAATCTTTGGCTGCAGGATGGCGACCAGGTTGTTGTTGAGCTTGAAAACGTTGGTACCGTCAGCAACACCGTCATCTACGAAAAGGGCTTGCTTCCCAAGCTCTAAAAATGCTCACTAAAGAAGTAATCTGCAATGGGAGAATGTACATTAATAAATAATAAAAATAAAAAACAACAGTACATGTAAACGAGATAAAAAGCACAAGAGTGGCTTGGGTTTGTCATTAAGCTTGGGAAAGAAGCTATGTGGATAAAAGTTTGAAACTACCTGAATCCGCGGTGAAAGGTTCCATAGTATTCATCAGAGTCAGACTCAATTACCGGGGACTGCTGCCGCTCTTGCCACTGCGGATGCGGGTCTGCATCGCTATCAATGTCAAAGACGCGGATTCGGCGCGGCTGGTAGACATCGTTTTCGCGCGAGTGGTATGCCACTTGCGTGCGATACATGTCGACCTCTGGGCGGTGGTCCGAGGGGTCGTGTTCGAGGTAGCCGGCCTGTGAATACGTAATAACCTCGGGCCCCTCGAGATCATCAGGGTTTTCGGCTTGCTGGTTGTTAGAAGGTGCCTCGTGCTCAGATGCTTCCTCATCGTCAATGATAATCGGCTGATTACGCCGGCGGCGCCGGCGGCAAGGCGCCCGCGGCCTTGTAGAGCGATCGATAGGGTTGCTGGCCATAATTGTCGCTACAGGCTGCATTCCCAGAATCTGGCTGGCAGCCTGCGCGCTGCGACGCGCAAGTTCGGCAGCCTCGCGCCGCTGCTGCATGCGCTCCGCCAAGCTGTTACCAAAGGGTGCTTCGTTCTGGGTGCCTACTTCCTGGCGCTGACGGTTATTTAGCACCGGCTCGGGAGTCTGCTGAAATTGTGGCTGTATTTGTGGCTGTAATTGTTGTTGCTCCTGGGGCGCTGCCATGATCGGTTGATTCCTACTATGCCTAGGCTCATGAGAGCGTAAACGCATATTCGCCCGTTGGCGGGTCATTGAATGAGATGAAGGGGGAAAGGGCCGGAACGATATCGTCGGAATACGGGTCATTAGATTAGGGTCTCGGCGCGGCGGAGTTTCCGGGACGCCAGTATGATGACCGGAAGCGTGCATTTCCCGGAATCGATCGCTCCCCGGTCGCCACAACATGCTCTCCTGAACGCCATTGTCGTCAGAGTAATTCTCATCATCATCATCATCAGAAGCAAACTCCGCAAACTCTTGCGTTTCTGAGACAGTGTTTTGAGTAATGTTGAATCTAGCGCGAGAAATAAACTCTTCAATTTCCTCCGGGTCAGCCGGATTGAACTCAGACGTTGAGACAGACTCAACGTCTGAGTCTCTTTCTGAGTCCATAACAATAAAATCATCATCTGAGGGCCGCGCCCTGTCAGATTCCGCTGAGTAGAATGCATCTGGGTCGTATTCCCCGAGTTCTCGGTTCCTGAGATCGTTTTGAAAGTATTCCCGGGTAAGTCTCGCCTCCGTGTCGGTAGTGTTTCCATCAAGCGATTCAGATTCAGACATCTGATGACCTCGCCGCGTGGGCGCCCACGAACAATGCAAACAACGACCTTCCTCTAGCTCCCAGAAGCAGCGCGGACACCGCGTCACATGGTCAGAATTGTCAGAAAACCCGGCTTCTACGTCCCAGTTGAACAGGTCCGGGAACGCTTCTTTGTGGTCGCGCATGTCAGTCTCATACCCTTGCAGGGAAACTTTCTTTTGCTCTTCATAGCGTTGTTTGATGCTAGGTGTCGTAGAAATTGCCTCGACTAGGGTCAATGCTAATGATTTCATCTGTTGGTGGCATGTTAGCAGCGGTATACCAAGGATGATCCGGGAAGTTCACTTACGCCATGACTGATAACAGGTCTTTGATCAAGCTCCTCTCTACAGGTTGGACAGCTGCAGTTTCGGTGCAACCATTCATACAAGCACTGCCGATAGCCTCTAAGTTAGTAATTAGGAAGTGACGAATTTCTGAGTAGAGAGACTCTTACTTACAGTGTAGCAAAAAGTATGTCCACAAGATGTTACAAAAGGCGCAAACATGACCTCCTGGCAGATCGAGCAAATAATGTTCTGCTGGACTTTTATCAGCAGATCCAGCGCCGATTCTTTTGACTGAGACCGCGACAGCCCGAGTGTTAGCTAAGATTCCCAGTGGATTGCAGAGAGCAGACTACTCACATCGTCCTTGAATTGGGTCCTAAAGTCTAGATGATCAGTATGTTGTCTATTATTCGTCATCGTTCCTTTCGTGTAATTCGCAAAGAGCGCGGGAATAGAGCAATATTTCAAGGTCTCAAGAGAGTTAATAAAAAAGAAACAAAGACTGTGATCGAAATAATAAAGAGAAAAAAAAGTGCAAATGGTTCAAACACCACAGAAAGAATATTATTTCTATATAATTTTTTTTTTTTTTTTACTTTGGTTTCTTTAGAACAAAACGAAAGTAAAATGAGAGAGAACTTTAAACCAGAACATATCACTTAGGGCATACACCATTATATTTAGGCATAACTTTCGCAGTCTCTAGGACTATGACAATTCTTGCTGAGCCATAGTAAGATCGCAACTATGCGGACGGGTAATGCAGTACCGTGGAACAAGAACTTCGGCCCGAATTCCCCGTGAAAACACTAAACGTTCTCGAAAGTTAATTATACGCTGCGTAAATTCCGATGTGCGCCGGGCCCCAGTCCGTGGATCGCGGTTGCCGGACCACACTAGCTCAGCAAGCGCCGCCGCACGTGGCCAGAGCTTGGCATCAACCACAGCGGAGTCGCTTTGTTCTGACCAGAGATTGACCGTAGCTCCGATAATGCTTCCACTGCTTTCCGCGGGTAGTTTAGGAAAATCGTAACTGTAAATGCGCTGCCAGGTTTTGTAGGGTGCACACCAGGAGCCACCGGGCCCATGGTAGTTGAAAGAAGGCTTACCAGGCGAAGGGTCTTCCTGCTCGGCGTACTTAGGTTCATTGGTGATAAATCCACCTGCACCACAGTCAAGGTAGAAAAAATCTGCTGATGACACAATCACATCGTAACCCTTGGATAATAAAAGCTCAACATTTGCCTTCCCACCCATCCACGACTGTATCACAACGGATGAAGTCGACAAGTTGTGCACGGCTGAGGTTTTTGACAAGATCACGTCCTCCCACATTACAAGCTTACGATCCGGGCGGGATTTAAGGAAAATCGGTAATGAATGGTCGACCCAGTACTGCACAAGATCGCGGTACGTGCGTGATTCGTTTGCCCGAAACCACTCTGACACGTATTCAGAATAGTTATAGCAGTTTGGTACAATCTCATCGAGTCCTACGTGGAAAAAATTATCAGGAAACAAGCCACTGACTTCATTGTATACCCGTTCCACAACGTTAAGTGTGTCTGGGTGCAAAATGTCGAGATGTCCGGGGGTGGGCTGGACCGCCGTGTGTAGGTCCCAGTCATTGTTATAACCATTCCAAAATGAGTCCGCGCAGGTGACAATGCCTGGGTGAGCGCGGCGCCAGCCACTGTTTGCGTGCGCCGGCATGTCAATCTCAGGAACAACGCGGATGCCGCGAAAGTACCCATACTGCACCACATGGCGCACGTCCGCGGCAGTGTAGACTGCAACAGGGGAGCATGCATCAAGCGACATTTCCGGGTAGGAGGCCGCAAGTTCAAGCGGCCACGACTGCGTATCAACAAGATGCCAGTGGAAAACGTTTAGTTTAGACAGCGCCATCGCATCAAGCTGCCGGAGGATGCTTTTGATCGTGTAAAAATTGCGGGCTGTGTCAAGGAGAACGCCGCGGTAGGAATAAAGAGGACGGTCTGCAATGTAGACTTGTCGCTCTACAAAAGGAAGTTCATAGTTTTTATTCCATTCAACAAGTTGCTCAAACGTAGAAAGTGCATGTAGCGCACCCCAAATTGTGGCACTTTGAATTTTAGCCACGGGAAAAGTGACATTGAGAGTGTAGGTCTCGTTGATTCCCTGCTGTAGTTCAATACCCATCGATTCAATCTCAATAGCAAGCGTCTTCAACAGGTGGGACCCTTCAACTCCGGGAATTTTATCATCACTATTCTTCAATGGTATTAATTGCTCAGAACTATTGGCATTGAGTGCTTGTTGCTTTGAGACATCATGATTTTCAAACATTTGCCCCAATTTTTTAAACCACTGCGTTTTTGCCAGCCCATATACTGAAGTCCTTGCCAATTCTAAATGTCGATGCCTTTGCAATAACACTGACGCATTATTTTTTGTTTCAAGTGTTAGCGAGCTGTTGGTAAGCTGGTCCCGGTATTTGGGAAATTTTTTATACGTAGGCGGTGGGCCCGCGAGTGCCTGAGGAACCCACTTGTCAGCGTAGATTTGCGCTAGGGTACGGTCGACGGCTGCACTCAGTATTTGGTGGTTTTCCCGCTCACGGGGCAAAAGTGAAAATTGAATTTCTGGAAGCTCTACTATCAAGGCATCTGGGACTGCAGCAAGATAGACCCGCGAATCGTGTGCACTCCAGTTCACAGCGGACGGCTTGGGCAATGGGTTGGCGCGTGGCGTGAACTCTACAGGCTCAACAGCCACCGTTGTTAAGTTTTCATTTTTTAATGGCTTATTAAAGTTTTTGCAAGTGCCGCTTTCAAACCAAAGGGCGGCTATTAGCAACAAACCTCTCAGATCAGACCTGTGAAGCACCATTTCAATAAGAGTTAGTATGTGTATTCTACTATGCACTGGAAAATTAAAACAAATAAAAAAAGAAAAATGAGTTTCATTGACATTAACCCAAAAGACAAAGTGATTTTATTTTCTTAAGTAGCTAAAAATCCGTTATAATTGCCAGAAAAATTCAGGGTTTGTGGAGGAAGAGGGAAGGAGGTTTGAAATCGTTTGACGTTTGATAATTCTTTGCTTAGATTGATGTCTATGTGCGGCTCGTCATTACATTACAGCCATGGGTTTGTGGGGTTTAAGTTTTTCTTTGACAGTGCAAGACCAACCCAGGTATACTAAAGTTCCAGAACTATCCAAAGGTATCAGAATAAAAGTCAATTAATTATAAAGCGTCAAAAAAGTAGCTAAAATATACATGTAAATAACATCAAATAATAAAAAAAAGTGATATTATATCAATTGTGTTAAGGGTCCTGTTGGCACGAGACCCGACGACCTTCAGCCATCTTGATGACGAAATCAGCAATGGCTGCTACATTTGCTTGATGCGTAATAATAAGCACCGTCATGCGACCAGACAGGGAAGAGAGCGTGCGTTTGATGGCATTTGTCGACACTTGGTCAAGCCCCGAAGTACATTCGTCAAGAATCAAAATCTTGGGATTGCGGATAATGGCCCGCGCAATACCAATGCGCTGCATCTGCCCGCCGGAAAGCAGCGACGCGCCTCCACTACTGACGGGGCCGGTAGACCCCCCAATTCGTGTATTGTAACCTTCTGGCAAAGAAGAAATAAACTCGTCAATTGCACAGTCCCGACAGACAGCCCGCACTGCTTCCAGAGATTGTGGATTGCTGGCAGGCAGCGCAAAAACAATGTTTTCATAAATAGTCCCATCAAAAAAGTTCAGAGGCATCTGACCGACAACCGCAATATCCTGGCGTACAGAACTGGTATCTAGCTTCTGAAGATCCATTCCATCAATGAGCACGCGACCACCTGTAGGTGCATACAGCTTTGTAAGAAGGGCAACAAGTGTTGACTTTCCGGAACCAGAGGGACCGATGATTGCAGTCGTCTTGCGGGCAGGAATTGTTGCGGAAAAGGACTCAAGTACGCTCATAAGCTTATTGTTGGTCAGCTGCGGACCAAACAGGGTCTTGACCTTAGAGATCTTGCGCCGTGTAGCCGTCGGGTCTTGCTCTTCATCACTGGCTACTCCATCAGCGCCATTATCAGAGTCCGTAAAATCGTCATCAGCAGAGAGGTAACTAAAGTACAAGTCGCAGAATTCAATATTGCCATCAGTCAGCCGTGCCTTTTTTTGTTCTCCAGAGAGTTCTCTTGTCAAAGTTGGATCAAAATCCAGGATTTGAAACAGCCGAAAACAAACAGTGAACGTAGTATGCATTTGCGGTAATGCTGCCAACAGCGTACTAATTGAAGAAATTGAAAAAAATAGAATTGAGTAAACTTGAAGGACTTTTGAAGAAGGGTATGTTTTGTCTGCAATAAGCTTCATACCATACCAGAGCAATATGCCCTGCGCAGCATAAGAAATAAACCCGTTGAGACCAAATCCAATGCCAGAATAAAAGGAGTCACGAATTTTTGCTATCCGGAGATTTTTAGCTACAGCATCAAACCGACGCACAAACAAGCGTTCTAGGCCAAGGATGCGAAGTGTGCGAATACCAGAGACTGTTTCATGGATATGCTCTTCAAGCAGGGCATTAAGGTGGATACACTTACCCTCCCACCGGATAACAACATACTTTGAGAACATTGCTGCAAAGTAATACAGCGATGCAAGCGCAATTCCAATGAAACAAAGTCGCCAACTAATGACAAGCACCCAAATCACACAAATTAAAGAAAGAGACGTGGTAGTCACTGTAACAGCCAAAAGCACTGTGAGAATAGTGCGAATTTCTTCAGACTGACTTATGATTAAAGATGTCAGATCGTTTGTCTCAATTCCGTTTTGCGTATACCAGGTTACATCTTGAAGAAGCACCATGCGCAAAGCGCGGTCGCGCATATCACACACCCACTGGTCCGCAACGTACCCAAGAATAATTGTGCGCCCATACGTTGTGAGCCCATCAGCCAGTGCAATAGCCACCGCAAGCCCTATCCATAGCGTAGGATAGCTAGACTGGTGGGTACCAGAAGAACTGACTGGAGTGACCATATAGGTAATCAGCTTTGCAACAACAGACGAAAACAAAGGTGTGAGCCCACCGTTGACGACCGCCATTATAACACCCAGCCATAGCAGCCCTTTGGCTTTTACACGCTTGTAGCACATGAAAAGGATGTGAATAGTTGAAACCTTATAGCTTGATGCTTCAGGCGCGCTGATGTACTTCTGGTAGTGGCTGGGCGCCGCCTCCGAGTCACTGACATTAGACACGTTTATAATTGCCTGAATCTTTTTCTTTGCTTGTGCCCGCGCATCATCAGGATTAACAAAATCTTCCTCACCACCAAACACATATTGATGTGAAGCAAAGTAGTCCGGGGGACTAGATAGTGGACGCGAAAGCATTGTACGCTTGTGGGGAACCTCCACTACCGTCGTCTGAATTTGGCCGTTAAGATTAACTCCAATTTCCGGAGTTGCAGGCAGCGGTGGTAATTCTGGGACATCTTTCATGGTCGCTGATGCTAGGTCGTACTCGTTGTCGTCGCGGTAGGGTTCAGCAATGGGCGGAACAAAAAAGAGAGCAGACTGCGGCCTTAACATACTGTTGCGCACAAATTTAGAGTAGTAAACTGGCGTGTTCCGAAGGGTGTTAGCTCGGGCAACAGCAGCGTTGGAGGGCTTAGAAAGCTCTGAGGAAGCAAAATTATTAAAGACGGGCATTGACCGGCGCTTTTGGCGACGGACATCTTCAGAGACTTCGTAATTGTCCGAAAATGGATTGATGCTTTGCGACGAGGCGGGTGAGACTGGTGACAGGGGAGTTTCAGGCAGTGGAGATGAGACTGAGACTTTGTCTTCATTGGCTTTTTGCAAATCACGCCCACACCCCTTTTCCACGACTCTTCCATGCGCAAGCATGTAGTATCTATCATCATCCTTAATTTGCGAGAGCTCATGAGTAATGATAACGGTGGTGCGGCCGGCACGCCAAGTTCGGACAGCTCGCATTACACGGGCGCGGGCGCGAGCATCAAGCGCGCTTACAGATTCATCAAGAATCAAAATAGGCGTATCGCGAATGCGGGCGCGGGCAAGGGCTACACGCTGACGTTGGCCTCCACTCAAACGGGAGCCGCCAACCCCTACCATCGTGTCAAGCCCGCGATCAGCACTTTCTATAAATGGTGCCAAAAGTGCAAAGTCAATAGCTATTTTCAGTTCCTCTGGAGTGATGGCGTGTTCCCTCCCGCCACCCGGGTTGGTGGATGGCCGGCCAAGTTTGATGTTATCAGCAATTGATGTGTTGAAAAGTACGCTCTGTTGCTCGACCACAGTGATGTTGTCACGCAACCATTTGGTATTGAGAGACGAGAGAGGCGAGCCGTCGACAAGAATAACCCCAGCAGTAATATCATACATGCGAAGAATAATGTTAGAAATAGTTGATTTGCCGCTGCCCGAAGAACCCACTAAAAAAACCGTTTCGCCAGCGAGAATCTCAAGGTTAACGCGATCAAGAACTTTAATCTCGGGACGAGAAGGGTATCGAAATACCACCTAGATACATGTTAGTAAATAACATTACAAAAAGAAAAGGGTTACTGGTATCGTGAGTTAAAAAAAAAAAATACATACATTTTGAAATGTGATGGAACCTTTGCAATAGGGAGGAAATATGCCAATCATATTTTTAAAATAAGAATTTTCACACATGCCAAGATCCAAAAAATGCGTGAGCCTGGCCACTGCAACCTGACCTTTCCGTAAGGATTCAATACGCATTCCCAGTGCTGCAAATGATCCCGAGATCATAAACATGCAAGAAAATACTGTCATCACGGCACCAGATTCAATTTTACCCTTACGAACAAGAAAAGTTCCAAGGGCAAACATGGGGACAAACATGCCCAGCACGAAGAACCGGGCTAGACCCTGTTGGAGCCCGGCGTAGTGAGAAAATTGAAAGTAAACTTTGCTACCACGTTTGAGAATATTAACAAAGCGTTGAAACACTACTGTTTGGCCGTTGAACTGCTTAACGGTAGTAAGCGAGGTGATGGCCCAGTCGACCAGGGTGCCAGCGTCTTCGGTAATTGCTTTAAATTGATAATAATTCTGGGACATGTAGCGGGAGGTTATAGAGCTTACAACTACCATCAACGGTACTGAGCAAAAAGAGAGCAGCGTCATGGCCCATGAATAGTAAAACGAAAAACAAAAAGATGCCACAATTGTACAGCATGCCTGTGAAACGAGCGCAAGGGACATGGACGTTGCGCCTTGAAAGTCTCCAAAACAGCGATTAAGCGTAGTGAGGGTACCCATGATCCCGCTGTTGGCATCGTACCAGGCAAAATCGCGGGTCATGAACCGCACAAACACTTTGCGTCGAGCGCGAAGCGAGCTATGGGCAGAGAAAAGATCAAAACAAGTATGCATAATCCAGTCAAAAAAGAAGCCAGCGGCGCCAAGGCCAATGATGGCAACGCAGTAGCGCGTAGCAGCAACAAGAAAAGCACTAGGGGTGGCATAATGACCAGTGGAGTAGCGGGTGAGGGTTGTAAATACTTTGCCAATAAGCATGGCTTGCGCAGGTTTGGAGGCGCCGGAAAGTATCGAGGCTATAAATGCGGGGATGAGGAAAATTAAATCGTGAGGGAACTTTGCAAAATGATAGAGTGAACCTTTTGGGCTCATTGGGGGTGTTGAATTGTTTTTATTCTTATTGTCTCTGGCTGTGTTGCTATCATCAGGGTTGGCACTAGTTGATTGCGAGCTGTTCCCAGCTTCCTCTTGTTCTTCTTCTTCTTCCTCTTCGACATAGACTAGCGACTTGACGCGTTGGTTATTTGTAGAGGCAAAGTATGGCTTGCTAATTCCTCTTCCATCATCGTTTTTGTCGTTTTCGCTCAACTCTAGTGGTTTTTCTTTAAGTTCAAATATCTCTGACTTTGTTCGTGGTCGCATGGTTGATGAAAGACAGTTGAGCTTTTTGTAAAACTTGTAAAAGATATCAAGATGATACTGATATGATGAATTCAACAAAAGATGGTGATCAAGCATCTGTTATATATGCTCACGTCGTTCTAAATTATTTATTTAATTATTATTTTTTTTTTTATTGAGATAATAAGCTATTAGATTGAGGCCTCTAGTGCTTCACAAAAGACCCAAAACGGACAATTTCATGGGCAAAAAATCATTTGCTGGGGTGCCGTGATTGTTTTGGCCAAAATGAGCCTAAACCCCGTGAGAACGACGCAGCAATAATAGCCCATAACTAACCCATTAAACCACGAAAAAAAAAGCATAGCCAAAAAAAAAAAAAAAAAAGACCAACTTTAGAATCTTGTATTAACTACGGTTTAAAAAGAGAGAGAGAAATAAAAAAAAAAAAATTAAGAAGATAATCAAATTTATAAAAACCTTTTGAACAATAACATTGACTGAGACAGAATATACAATAGTCCATATTCTGTCATGTTTTAAGCCCATTTGTGAAAAAGTCTCTTGCTGATGCCTCAAGTGCTTGCTCAGTAACATTTGAGTTACATACATACTGTCTCTTTTATTTTTTTTTAGGGCAAATCAAATGGGCTTTATTTCAGAATATATCTATTAATCAATAATATGTATCCGAAGACCCTAGGTTTCCCTTGGGTCTGGCGCTATTTGTAGTGGGTGCCTTTATATGTAAAGGGCAAGTATGGAATGACAGGAATTCTCCCATGCGCCGCACGGCGTCTTTGTAGAGGGACCTAGAATGAGTTGGGTTTAAGCAAACCTAGAAACCCGGAAGCCCATGTAGGGCAGTTGACGTTTTCCGCAACGTCAGTAAAACCCGACCCGGGCTGCCAATGGCTTGCAGACTTCTTGTGATTTCACAAAAGTTTACTTTGTATTTTCACATTAACATAACATTCATTAAACAATATACATAATCGGTAATTAATTCTTTTTTTTTTTTTTTCGTGAATTTACTCGTCGTCTTCAGGGCCATCAATGATGACCTTGACAGCCTTACCGCTCATGACGGTCTTGAAGGCCTCCTCAGCCTCCTTGAACTTGAAACGATGGGTGATGAGCTTAGCAGCGGGAACCTTGCCAGAAGAAATGAACTCAACGGCCAACTTGTAGTCACCAAAGCCATATCTAAAGCAGCCCTTGGCGGTCAGCTCCTTGGCGCAGAAGTCAGCAATGGGGAAAGTAATGTTGTCTTTACCCATACCAGCCTGAACGAAACGGCCGCCCTCTTTAAGAACCTGAATAGCGGTCTGGATAGAAGGTTCAGCGCCAGAGGCATCGACAGCCACAGTGGGCTTCTCACCAAGCAGGTCCCAAATCTTCTGGGCAGACTGCTGGGGGGTGTCACCCTTAGTGGGAATAAAAGTGTAGTTGATGCCAATTTCCTTGGCAAGGTCAAGCTTAGACTGGAAAAGGTCAACGGAAACAACCTTGGAGGCACCAAAAGCAAGAGCGCACGAGGCAATCAGGAGACCGACAGGGCCGGCACCAAAAACAACGACAACATCACCGGGGACAACACTAGCCTGCTTAGAAACGTGGACACCAACGGAAAGGGGCTCAGCAAGAGCACCCTCCTCAAGAGAGACGTGATCGGGGAGCTTGACGCAAAAGTCCTCAGGAAGCAAGTAATATCTGCAAAGAGTACCGTCGTAAGGAGGAGTGGCAGCAAAAGCCATGCAAGGGCAAAGGTTGTAGTGGCCAGACTTGTACTCGTCACTGTAACGGGAGGGAATACCGGGCTCCATAGCGACGCGATCACCGATCTTTAAATTCTTGACGGCTTCACCAACCTCAACAATGACACCGGCAGATTCGTGGCCGAGAACCATGGGCTCCTTGACAACAAACTGGCCAATGGCACCGTGGGTGTAGTAGTGGACATCAGAACCACAGATACCGGTCTTCTTGACCTGAATTTTGACGTAGTGAGGATCCTTGATCTCAGGGATAGGACGGTCCTCAAAGGTAACGTCGTTGATCTTGTTGAGGATGAAAGAAGGGTTAGTGGACATGTTTGAGTTTTGGTGGGGATGTAGGTTTGTAAACAGAGAATGATTGAGGAAGAGACAAGAAAGAAAAAAAAGAACTAAGAAAGAGAAAAGAAAGAATTGAGATTAGAAGGAACTGGAAAGGTTTAAATAGTTGGCCATGTTGGCTTCTTCTTGTTGTATGGGGGTGGTTACTGGCCTTGTATTTGATTTTGATCCATGGTGATTATGAGAAAAAGCCCAATGGGTTGAGTTTTATTTTTTTTCTTGCATTTTATCCCAAAGCTGTGACTTTTTATGGGGAGCATTGGTAAAACATCAGCAGAGAAAACAAAAAAGAAAAGTTAAAGGAAGAATAGTACCGTATGGCGTTAACATGAAAAAATAAGACCAAGCAGTTGAAAATTTAACCCTTATCAAAGGTAACTAAATCAACTAAACATGGAATAAAAAAGAGACTATACTAAAATTTAACTATTTTATTGAATTTTTTTTTTTTTTTTTTTTGCTTTTCTAAACCAACTTTCTTGAGTATTTACGACCTCACATTGTTCTGTTGGTATCATGTGTATATTGGCTCTTTTTTATTTGATGAGTTTGTCTTTTAGTTATAAACTAAATCTAATAGACTAAGGCCCAAGTAAGCTATTCAAAATTCCTTATTTTTTTTTTTTTTAATCTCTTTCTAGGGAAATTTAATTGATTAATTACCAGCTGTTTTCAAAAAATTTGAATCTCGAAGAAATATATATATATATTGACATCTACAAGTATTAACAGATTTATCCTAATGACGTGTGGATATACAAAAACTCCGGGGAAAAAGACAACAAATTGAATTCTCATGGTAGGCAACTTCAAAGGCTAAAATAAAAAAACAAACAAATAAAAAGGGACACAACGGAGGATATATATATAAATATCCAACTAAGAAAAAAAAAACATAGACAAACTACAATCCTTGTATACCATTGATAGAAAGATATTGTCAATATTTTGTAATTACCGGGACTAACGGAGATACTTTACGACTTCCATGGCCCTCTCTTCCTACCAAAATAATCCGGGCTGATATCTTCAACAACACGTTGGATACCTAGCATTGTAATCACTTTCAACGGCTCCCAAAACTTTTATTTTCTACTTCTTCCCGTAGTAACAAAACATCCACAAAGAATAATTGAAAATTAATAAACATTCAATATCAAACCATGTTACCATGATCTAGAGATAGGTCAGGGAAATGGATGCCCTTGAAATGGTTTTTTTTTTTCTGGTTCTGCCTGCTCGAATTGCCTTGATTCTGTCGGCATTGATATATATATATATATTTTGTACGTATTTTTATACGTATTTATTTTATTATATTTCCCACGCATTTTGCCTCCCCGGATATGAGATTCGGATCATTTGGCGCCTTTTTCAATCAGGCTGCGCTTCTCAATCAAGTAAGAAACCAGCCACTCACCAACAACAACAACAATAGTATATGGAATAGGTACAACAACGTTTTTTTTTTTTTTTTTTTTTTTTCTCTTCCTCCATATTATATATAGGTCACTCACTAGAGTAAAATTGGTGATTCAAGTGTTCTCCCCGTGAGCATACAAGATATTTCTACCGCCTATCAATTTGGTTAGCACAACCAAAATACATACTGCTACGATACTGCTCACTATAATTTAAAGGTTGTAAACTTGACTTTGGGTTATTTACTATTTACTCTTCTGCACAATTGTGTAATAGCCATACGCAACCTATGCAAATCTTGTATTAACACTCGGTCTTCAAGCACCCTTGGGGGGCCAACACAAACGTTTATTGTTGGCAAAGAAAAAAAGATAAACGTCCACAACATGTACACTTATTTTTTTTCTTCTTAACTATGCTCTACGATCCTTTTATAAGAGTACCCAAAAAAAAAAAAAAAAAAAAAAAAAAACAGGTTACAGTTCGGACATCTGGAAACCATGAATCACAATAAGCCCACGGGTCTACCAAGACAAGTCAAAGAAATACTACAGCCTAATATTAATATTGTAAATGACCATGATAGTTTGTTTTTTTGGTTTTTTTTTTCCTATGGATCACGGCCTACCGCCGCCAATGCCATTGCTGGAACCCCCATTGACACCCTCCCGCAAAGTAATAGCATTTCTTTTAAGTAGTTGCTATCGGCAATTGACTTTTTACGAAAGCCTGCGGCTCAAGCTTGAGGATTCTTTTTTTTTTTTTTGCAAACACCTGCATAGCCTACCCGAACTTTGATCATTATCGCCAATGTGAGTCTCAAAAGTCAATTGATATAGCACCAACAACAACAATTGCTGATACTCTCCAATATATATACATATATTCTTCTTTTTTCTTGTTCTTATGAAAAAAATGGAATTAGTTTCATGTAATTACAATTTTAAAAAAGCAAATCAATGTTTTGACATCACCAGGATTTAGACCCTATTCAGAGCCTAGCGGCATAGCAGCCAAACCCCCTCAGGAGATACTCAGAGCAGCCCTGCATTATGAATTCAAACTTAAATGAGAGAGAACCCATTGCCCAAATTCATCCTACATTAAGATTTTTATTTTTATTTTTATTTCATTTTAGACATGGTCTAAACTCTAGCATTCGTAACATAAATATATTCATAGACTTGTTTCTGGGTCATTGCAATTATCATTAGCAGCAAAAAAAAAAAAAAAAAAAAATAAAATAAAATAAATATTATTCTCTTTTTGTTGTTCTTTCTTTTCCTCTTTCTCACCAGCCAAATTTCTCAGCGTAGTACTCAACCTCGCCGCGCCCCTCCTGCCGCAACTCTGCAACTGCATTGCGGACCTTCCTGACCATGTAGTCCGGGCCGCAGGTTGCGACCCAGCTTTGGCACTTGCCAGCAAAGTTTGTTTCATCACCCATCTCTTCAGGCCCGACCATGTCCTTGACAAGTTGCTTTACATCGGGGCGGCCGGCCTCGCGCGTGATCCAAATGTGCCGGTGCACGAGCACGGCACCATTGTCATAACGTTCATAAGTGTCTAGTGGTCCTGTGAACCTTTCATTATTATCGCCGCCATAGGCGTGTGCTAGATCGGGCAACCATGAAATGAAACTGCGGTAGGGGATTACCCAAAGAAAATGGATTTCCAGCCGGCACTGATGGCTAGCGTTGCGCAAGTAAAGGGGGCCAGCACTAAGGTCGGCCAGTGGAAGACTGCTGCTGCTCCCACTACGGCTACTGCCATCTATGGTTGTTGTCGTAATTGTCGTCATGGCATCTTCGTTGCTATTGTCAGACTTACTGTGGTGATCAACTACTGCAAGCTCGTCCTGGCTGCTGGTGTGTCCGAGTAGATACTCTTGATACAGGGGCCAGGTAAATGCCACGCCGGCGCCGCCAGATACAAGTACAATTTTTTGCTTTGTGCCACCCACTGTGGTTAAAGTGTCGAGCTGCTTGTAGTCCGGCATCGACGGCGGATGTACACCGTAGGGCCCGTGAATGATCACCCAGCGGTATCTGCTGCCCCCACCGCTAGTGGCTGCTGCTGCTGCTGCCGCCACCTCCTGGTCGTATAGTCGCCGTGTGAAGCCTTCTTTTGCACGCACAATAATGTCTAGCGTGTCACTGGTATTTGCCGACGAAGCAACTGTAAATGGATGTGACTCCCAGATCCCACACCCGGGCAGCGTGATGAACACATGTTCGCCGGCCTTCCAGGTAAGAGGCTTTTGGCGGCGCAGTAACCACCAACTGGCCCCGCCAATGTGGTTTTTCTTGGGCAGGCGCAAAATGACAGTGTCGCCCGGGTGCACCTCAACTTTACAGTAAACAGCGCGGTAGTCAAATAACACGCGATAAACTCGGTCGTAAATAACAGAGAGCATTGCAAGGGCTGCAAATGGGCGCGCTGTTGGGTAGTGAAAAAAGATGGCCGGGAGGGCCAAAATCATACCTACAAAGTGAATAAGGTAAAACAACTCGTATACGGTGTCTCGCAACACCAGGCCCTTGATCCAGCGCTGCGAAGTGATGCCAATGGCAAAAAAGCACACACCGGCTATAATTCCCATGATTGACCACAGGTGGGTAAACAGGTATGGCACTCGGAAGTAGAAGAGGAAAAAAATAGTGTGAAAAATAAATGCTAGTACACACAAACGGCCAACGTGCCGGTGAAAGACATTAAGCTGTTCATAGGACCATCCCGTCAGAAACGCTACAGGCGAATGCTTAGCGCCAAGAATGTACATGAGCGGGACGTTAGCCACGCAGAGCGAGCCGAGGCGGAACGCGTACGAGACAAAAAATCTCGGCCTATCCCAAAACAAGTATGCCAGGGAAATGATGTGGTAAGCAACAAGCACAAGCATTGTACCACAGTCTTCGAATGTATTGTGTCGCTCAGATTGTTTCATGAGCACGCCTTTTAGCCAGCAGTACCAGCGAAACCAGCGCGATTTCACTGGGTATAAGCGATCGTCAAATAACGGACTCTCTTCGCTATAGATGCTGCGGGATTCATCATTAACAAGCTCTTCGTGGTCATGGTATGGCGTCAGAGGCGAGCTGCCAGTCAAAGATGAAGAGGCGGTGGTTGAATTATCATGGTTGGATTGTTCAACAAGTAAATTCTTTTCCGCGCGCTTTAATCGGTGCCAAACGAGCCAGGCGGTAAACCTCTGGGCCCAGTAGTGTAGACAAACGCCAATAAAAATAGTGATTAGAACGGCAACGTACCACCACAGTAGTTCACGGCCACGGAAGACTTCCCTTATGACTTTTTCTTGGGTTTCCTTGTTTTCAAATGGGTTGTTACGGTAGAACGGGTTCCCGCGGTCCTCAGATCTTGTCGCAAGGTGGGACATTGTAAATTTAAATGTTATGTCTAAATTATTGTGTGTGCGTGTGTATTGATAATAGTGTCTATTATGCAAAAGGGCAGTGTGAAGTGACCAAGAGAGCCCTAATAAGCCGACTTGTAAAAAATAAAAAAATTGATATGTGTGTAACTTTGCAATAGAGGACTTGAAGAAGCAAAGAATAACGGGGCGGGTGCTTTTGATGTATCAAAATAAAAGGGCATAAAAGAGACAATGTCGATGCAAAATATATTTATATATGTACTTGTAAACGAAGTTGAGCGATAGGTAGTTTAGTAGTGGTGTCGATCAAAAACTGTGTTGTTGTTTTTATCAAAATGTCGTGGGTGAATCAAACTGGTTTAGATGCGATTGATAGCGTGAGCGGGCACTTTAAAAACAAAAAGAGAGAGAAAACCGATGCAAAAAAAAAAAAAAGCTAAAGCAGCCCAAAATCAACTTGCAAAGAAATAAGAAAAATGGTGAATATTAATGATTATATATAAATTCCCGTTAATCTTGGAACTGAATTCCAAAATAAATGAAAAAAAAAAAATTAATAAAAGGGAAAGTGATGTAATCGTTAACAAATGGAAAAATGAACAACTGATATCAACTGTCAGTTTAAAAAAAGAGGAAACAAAAATAAAAAAATTTTTGAAAGAAGAAAGAGCCAATAAAAAAAGCCAATGAAAAAAAAAAAATCTAAAAACTCAAAATGTAGGAAAAACTTTTTATCAGATCAATTTGATAACAAATAATGGGTCTCCTCCCAATGTGGAAAAATATTACCCAAAAAAAAAAAAAACCAACCCATTTTTTTTTTTACATTTGTTTTCTTCATAGATTTTATTATTAATAATTCATATATATCTATGCATGCTTAAAAATAAAGTGCAGTAGAAATCTATATATCACATTGTATACAGTGGGGAGTGAGAAGCGATTCATTGCCCTGGCACTATATATTCTAGTATTCTAGTAACTTCATTGTCGCTGTTTATGATGAGATTAACTCATACATGCGGAAATTGACTGACGTGCGACGAATGGGGCTCACCAATCCTACTTTCATAGTCTCCATAAATGTCGTAAAAGAAAAAAAAAAATTCATTTTTTTTTTCAGTGCAGACCTGGTGTCGTTTTTTATTCTTTTTAATTGGTGCATTGCTAATTGGTTTTTGTTTGACTGATGGTACTTCCTTCTGTCCTTGCTGTTTGCGATATTTGAAGAAAAAAAAAAAAGGTTATTTGGCTTATATTCAAAAATTATCACAGTCCGCTTATTTTTGGACCTATTTGTTTTTGTTTTTTTCCACTGGGCCAAGAAGCCAGCACCTTCCTAAACCCTCCTCTCCCCCCTACTTTGCTTGGGTTCAAACATGCTAACAGGCTTTTGTCAATAGACTTGCCATATGATATGATTTACAAAAACATGGATTGGCTATACACCATAAAAAAAAATCACAAAATAGAAAAGACTTTATAACTTTACTTTGTAACTTCACTTGATGCTTGGCTTTTGCAAAAATATAATTATATATATATTTTCTATCCAATCCCAGCGGTGCCAAGCATTAATGTTGAAAACTATTAGGGTAGCTAAACGATACAGACAATAATCACACACAATCTAAAAAAAAAAATAAAATGCTGTAGATATATATCTACAGCCCTTTGTTAAGAAAAGTCCTAGACTTGAGCCTTTCACTATTGACAATTATGACAATCATAGGATTTTGATTTTTTTTTTGTATCTATATATATATATACTATATAGGTTTATTTCTTTTCTGGCCAGCCTATAATTCAAACCACGCTCACCGGTTTAGTCCAAGCCGGTGCAAAATCAAGGGCTAGGAATTTACGGATTTTTTTCTTCTCTTTTTATTTTGGATTTTTAGTTTTAAATATATATATATATATATTTTTTTTTGGTAATTTTGAATTTGATTTTGATTTTTATCAGATGAACCTGATTTTTTTTTTTTGGGTGCGGCTTTAGATAACCTCAACGTAATCAGATAAAAAATCCAATCTTGCCAATACAAAACCAGGCTTATAGTTTCTCTCTTTCCCCTGCTCAAATACATGTATATTTCTTGGCCAGGTGCTGTTTAAAAATCATTAAAAGCTTTATTATTATTATTTTTTTATGACAAGTCACGACAGATGGCTACATGCGTGACCCCGGGGTCGATAATACCTATGATATTAATAGTAAATGTGGCTTTACCAGGATTTT
>JAJMRT010000185.1:21754-39356 GCA_030558065.1 Geotrichum phurueaensis | reverse complement strand
GATGGCACCGAATTTTCCACGAACTTAGTCCGTGTGTCAAGGGAAACCCGACGTGATCGTCACAACAGTGCGTTAGAATGAGTGGGAGGGCACGTCAGTAAAACCTTGGCAGGCTATGCTGTTAAGCTGACCATCAATTGAGTAAGTGCGGTGACGAATCCAGAAACTTGACCACCGCTTCAATGCCCTTCTTGGTATCTTGTATCATTATAATGAACAAAATCTACAAAAACCTAAGTTTGACTTTTTGAACACACTCAAGTCTTTGCAATCCTGGTTAAATCAAAAGTATAACATGTAAGATGACGCCAAAATTCTGCTAGTGAAAATACAAATGAAAGAGATCAGTTACCGAAATATAATAAGTTTATTGTTCTCATAAATATTTGAAAATTATACACAAGAGACATTAATACAATAAAAATAACCCTTTTAGAGGGGAAATATTTGATACAAAAACAATAAACTGATTATCTATCTATTTATCTAACATATACTATGAGCCAGCAATGAAATATATATTTAGCTGGGTTGTTTTTCTTTTTAATAATATCAAGATTGCATTAATCAATGCGACGGTGAGGGTTGAAAACGGTTGAGCTGACCACGCCCAACGAAAAATTACGAATGCGACAATACTGACAGAACAATTACCAACAGGGAACCCACCAAGTGGGTTCAGTCTAGAAGAGTACGTATAGTCAACATGGAAAATAACACTCTGAGCAAATTAGCTGCCATCAATCGCTACAGAGAGAGCTTTATAAAGCTTGACATGCGGCAGTACGATAGGGACGTTGAGCAACTCAGATCTCGCACTAATACAAAGCACGGTGCTGGGAATAGGGAGGAAGTAGGTTACAGGATATTTCACATCAATTAGCATATAAAACTAAGTAAGCAAAAACAAAAACAGATAACAATTTAATTCAATATTAAAATGGCAATTTATCAACACATTTTGTTTTGACTGATGCAAGAATCCTTTTTTTTTTTTTTTTACATGATGAATTGGACAGTTAAATCACTCTAACAGACAGTCAAATACGACCAATACAATGCACACACACCTGTTTTTATACCCCTGTATTTCATCCTGTATTTGTTTTTTTGTAAAGTATATATTCTAAAAAGTTTTTACAATTCTACAATGATGCTGGAAAAGTTGGTAAATTTGAATTGCAATGTTTTATACCCACTTTTTCGATTCACGGGGGGTTTCTGAATTATAAATACGAGTTGAAAAATAAAATAAAAAAAATACAGTCTGCATACTGTATCTTACAACGTGATGATCGCCGGATAGCCATAAATGTACTTGACTTTAAAATAATTTTTATTATTATTTTATTTTATTTTATTTTTTCCATGAGATAAACGCGCATCGGATCTATTTTAAGGATCTCAATGGTACTAGGGTAGATATATTGGAAACCTTATTACCCTCCAACATGAAATCTTGCAGACGCTCGTATACAAAGGATAGCTATAGACTGCTTGATGATGAACTTGACTGGGTCAAACCCCCATAGGTTTAAGCTTGTAATTTTAACAAAAAATTAATACTTATAATAATAATTGCCTGTCAGTATCACGAATCTTTGGTAAGGATCTACAAATAATGGAGGTAGTGTTTCAAATCAAGATTTTACAGGCTAAAATAGAACAACTGCCTAATGTCAAGATTTTTCAAATAGTTATTCAACCAAAATTCTGGTTTTAATTATTGCAACATGATACCCATGATAGTAAATACCATTACAAGATTTATCAAGTAGATGTGTATTTCGGTTATTGTTTCAATTACTACGTAGTTAGTCAGAAAATACCAGACAAGGCTTATAAAAAGCTAATCTCTTTCAAACCAACAATAATTATAATTAATTTATTCTAAAAATAATGGATAAACCTTTGACGACGAAGAATATTTCCTGAGCAATCACCTATTTTGAGACAAAACTGGGATACGTAACATAAAGTAGAAACTTTAGACGAGATTAGCATACAACAAGTTTGCTGTTTTTAATCAAATTAACCACTTCTAGGAGAGCGGAGTATAAAGACTTTGATACCTTGATTCCAGCTCAAATATTCTTGTGAGTATCAAAGAAGAGCCCATCAAGCAGCAAAAGAAATCAACCAAAAATATTTGACAAAACCTACGAGTCTTTTGAACTGTTATATAAACACTTTTTTTTGACATTTTATTTCTATCAGTTATTTCAGACTAACTACTCAAAGATTCAGCTTTGATTTTATTTCATTTTACTTGTCTATAAGATGATATGTGCCATTTATTTCTTCTGCCTGCTGTTTGCATTTTTAACCTTAACCTGTGCTAAGAAAATAAAAGGTGCCCTACCTCTAAACATGCATTATAGGTGTTAACAAAAGCAGTTAGACTGAAAAGGGTACGTGCACGTGCCTGTGCTTTTCTTAAAAATGATTAATAAAAAGGCCTAGGCGAAGGAGATTTTCTGACCAAATCGGGTAATTTAATGTCGTCATTTTGCCAAACTGACAAAATCGTTGTACAGTAGGAACTGATTATGGTAAAACAAGCGGAGTCTGGCAAGTGAGGCACTTGGGACCTTTTTTTTTTCATTTTAGCAGGCCAAGCATAAAAAAAAGAAAAAAACAAAACCCACTTAATTTTTTTTTTTTTTTTTTACTTTCCCACCTCCCTTTCTCCCTTTTTTTGTTTCGGGGGCAACCGAAGTTAAAACTTCATGATTTAAGCATTTTCAAAAATAGACGTAGGGCTTTTTCGAGGCGGCCGGTTGGACTGGCGCATTACGCAGGGCCTGGTTACTTTTCAAAGCAGTCAGCTTGTCGCCATCAAAAACTTTGAAATCTTTAGTGGGATGCGACCACATGCATTTGCGTCCGCTCTGACCCGTCAACCTGTGTCATGATGGACATGCCAAACATTAATGATACAATTTTATTAAACATATCATTATGTTTTAGAGCAAAGCCAACGCTTGCAGTAAGTGGGTAGTGGCTAGGCGGGACCAAATAAAAGCAGCTCTTCGATCGATCTTGCGAAAGAGATCTGTTTCTACTTAATATATATATATATATATATATACACTTTTTTCAATAATATTTTTATTTTATTTTATTTTATTTATTTTATTTTAATTTTTTTATTTTATTTTAGCAAATGGCAGCGGAACTGAATTTAATTCGCCGGTGTGGCCTTGCACATAGTCAGTACTGAGCGTATATGCGTATACGCCGTGTACTAATAGTTATTTTTATATTACTATATATACATATATGAATAAATCAAACAAATGTCATTTATATAATTAACTCGATTTCTCTGCCCATTCTCTTTCTTCTTTTATTTCGACTTTCTCTCCTTTCCCTTTTGCCTCTTCATCCGCAGCAATAGTAGCTCCTATTCATTCGTTTTCAAGCCTTATAATATATATATATATATGTATATATTTCCAACGGCCATAATTCTTGTTCGCTTTGATTACTCGCATCTGTTTCTTATTCTTGAGTCATGAGCTACAACTATCCCTCTCCCGTTTCTTCTCCGCCCTTGAAGCCGTTTGTTGGCAACAGCAGCTACACAACAAATGGTCACCGCAGCCAGTCATTCCACAAAAGAGCTAACTTGTCATGCTCAAGTATTCCAGAACTTAGTGAAGTTATCCCAACCACTAGACCTGTCAGTCGTAGTGACAGCAGCGATGAGGAAGAGTTCTCTTTTAGAAACCGCCGAGTTCGCACGCCTGGTGCCATGACCACATCCCCAAGCTTTACTGGCATTCAGAGACCTACATCAGCCAACAGTATCAAGAGCGTTCCTAGCAAAAGTTTCCACAAATCTAGTCGGTCCATGACAAATACCGGCAACACATACTTTAACGCCCCCTACCAGCGATCCGTTTCTGTTTACTCGTTAGATTTTATTAATCGTACCTCCACCCCTCCCGTATCACAATACCAGAACCACAAGTCATCACCCTCACTCTCAGATGGAGCATCTATATTTGATCTCAATCAGTCATATTTGACCTCCAACCTACAAGAAAATGCATCCTCGTTGTTGCCTCGTATTAAGACGATCGAGCTATACAGAAAAAATGCAAAGCGGTCAAATGACCCTCTAATTCAGTTTCAGTTTGCCCAGTATATGTTACAGACTGCGCTTCTCTCAGGAACGATTAGTTCTGCCAAGCCCGATCTAACTGAGTTGCAAATTACCCCGTCAACAACCTCGTCCTCCTCGTCCGGTGGTAACTCTGGTACCTCTACTGGTTCTTCCGCGTCAACGGCAATGAGCCAACAGGATGAAACCAAGCTTAAAAAGGAGCTGCTCAAGGAATCTGTCAGCTACCTCCACAAGCTCTCTTTGACTGGCTACCCCGATGCCCAGTACCTCCTGGGTGACGCATACTCGTCAGGTGCTCTTGGAAAGTCTGATTTAAAGGAATCTTTTAGCCAGTTTCAAATGGCAGCCAAGCATGGCCATGCCGAAGCTGCCTACCGGACAGCGCTTTGTCTTGAAGAAGGCTGGGGTGCCTCCAAGGACTCGCGCAAGGCAATCCAATATCTCCGCCAGGCTAGTTCTAAAAGCCATCCCGGTGCTATGTATCGGCTTGGCATGGCCTGCTTCTATGGCAGGCTTGGCATGCATCTAGCGGTCTCCGGTGATAAATTGGTCCGAATTCAGGTCGAGGGTATCAAATGGCTTACGCGGGCAACTGAGACTGCCAACGAAACGTTTCCCTGGGCGCCGTTTGAGCTTGCTCGCATTTATGAAGTGGGATATAAAGACTTGGTGTTTAAGGATACCAAGTATGCCGTGGAGCTGTATGTCAAGTCCGCGGACCTGGGGTACATATCTGCAGCAGCGCGGCTGGGCCACTTGTACGAATACGGGGAGCTAGGGTGTCCACAAGATGCGGCATTAAGCATTCACTATTATACGATTGCTGCCCTTGGTGGCGATCCCACCTCGATGCTTGCAATGTGTGCATGGTATATGGTAGGCGTAGAGCCTGTTTTGCCCCGTAACGAAGAGGAGGCCCACGAATGGGCGCGCAGAGCCGCAGACAAGGGTCTCGCTAAAGCCGAGTACGCCGTGGGCTTTTTCCTTGAAAATGGCATTGGCCGAGAGCGAGATATTCTCCGATCCGTTGAGTACTACAAACGTGCGGCCAAGGGTGGTGATCAACGTGCCATCGATCGCTTGGATAATAACCGAGCCCAGAAAAAACCAGAAACGGCTGCTACTGCTGCTGCTGTCAACGATATTTCAGCCAAAAGCAACAACAAGAGTGGGACCCTAGTAGCATCAAATGGTCCATCTAATGACAACAAGAAGAAAAAAATGAAAAAAGACAAGGACTGCATTATTATGTAAATGTGGGTCAATTATTTAATAATTTTATATAATACTTAATTATTAGAAATGGCACTTGGATAGTGTCGTATATTATTAGAAGTGTATTTTTTTTTTTTTCAGGATTGGTGGTGATTAGTTTGAAAAAAAAAAATATTCGTCTTTGGATATTCGTTGCTTCATTGGTTTATGCTTGGATGTGAGACTTGCTAAGTCCGCCACTTGACTTGTTTCCCTGCAAAATACACGAGGGCGTAGTATCTGGCGATGGCGGCCGGCTGCCGTTCAGGCTCTCACTACTCCTACTGCTAGTAAAGTTGACAAACTCAGGTTGAATCGTCGTTGAGCCAATTCCATGGCCCTTCATGCAAGTGCGGATACGCTCAGCCAGCTTCATAAACTCCTTGGGCCCCTTCTCAACAGAAACGTGGAGCGTAGCGACATTAAGATTTTCACTAAGAATCCAAATGTGCAAATCATGAACCTCAATAACGCCAGGCAAAGAAGCAATATCGTCTCTTACTTCATCAGCATCAACCGAATGCGGCACTCCTTGTAACAAAATTGCCGATGTCCGCTTACACAGAGGAACAGCAGAGGAGAAAATAATAGCAGTAATAACAAGGGAAATGACAGGGTCCATGTAAAATTTCCAAGAATAATCCGTCTTCCAAATGAAAAGAGCCGTGGCAATAACACCAATGTTACCCAAAGCGTCACCCAAAACGTGCAGGAAAACACCTTCCATATTGAGAGATTTTTGCTTGGTGGCTTCTTTAGGTTTAACGTGAAAGTGGTCCTTATGCGTGACACTTGACACCGATTGGCCTCGAGCGCGGAAACTCTGTGACGGCGAGGAAGTAGAATCGGTGTAGGCCTCGGGGACTACTTCAATAGCGGAATTACCTTCAACGCTATTGTAGTGAACACTGTTCGAGTGCTCATTAGCCAACAAACCAGTGGTTTCCGAGAGTCTTGAAACGTAGGAAGAGGGGACTGCTTCAGAAATGGGAGCATTGTCATCAACAAGGCTCTTTCCGTACTTGACATCGATAGTCTCCTGAGGATGACGCAAGTGATTATGGCTATGCGAGTGGCCGTGGGAATGTTCGTGGGAGTGACCACTTTCCTCATCTTCAATGTGACCGCCAGCCCCACCGTGTGAGTGTCCATGCTCATGGAAAAGAAACAAGCCAATAATGTTTGAAATCAAGCCGGCTGTACCAACAATAAGAATAAGCTTGGGGTTTGTAATTTCGGGAACTTCAATAAATCTTTGAATAGCCTCAAGGAAAATGGTCATACACAGAGCAATAAGGAAAACAGCATTAATCAAAGCTCCGAGAATCTCGGCTCTTTGCCAGCCATAAGTATACTTTGAATCTACCCCGCGGGATTTAGCTACTCTTACAGCCCAAAGCGCAACAATAAGTGAAAAGATATCATTAAGCATGTGAAAGGCATCAGCAATCAACGCTAGTGAATTAACTGAATAGCCAATGCCAATCTCGAGGAAAAAAAAGAGGGTGTCTAACCCAAGCAAAAAAAGGATTCTAATTTCCTTGCCTTTCATGATAGCCAGTTGTATTCGGATAGGGGGGGTTGGTTGGGATGATTGAAAGAAATTGAAAAAGGACTAGAGAAACGAAGGAATAGGAAGAAAACTCAACCAAGAGAGAAGAAAGGGCATCTTGGATTTATAAATGCATACATAAAGGAATTCAACTGTTGCTGAGGATAGGTCGAGTTTAGGGCGCAATGCAAAGCTCTATGCTGATATTTACCTAGAGGTGCTCATATTTACACTGAAAAAAAAACGAACTACAAGAAATGAACCAATAAAGACTCATCATTCTGACTGCTTTTTTCTTTTTTGGCATTGTTTTCGGCCTATATAACTAGAAACTATAAATGCGGGTAAGCCAGCTTAGAAAGAAGTTAGGTAAAAAAAAAAAATGATAAAAGAGCCCAGCAAGCCAAACCTGCAAAGGCCAGATTTTGAAGAAAACATTGCACAGTTTACAAGGGTGTACCAAATCGTGGAAATGGAAAAAAAAAAAAAAAAAAAAAAAAAAAAAAAAAAAAAAAAAAAAAAAAAATTTTTTTTTTTTTTTAAAAAAAAAAAAAAAAAAAAAAAAAAAAAAAAAAAAAAAAAAAAAAAAAAAAAAAAAAAAAAAAAAAAAAAAAAAAAAAAAAAAGGTGAAAAAGGAAAAAAAAAAAAAAAAGTTTTTTTTTTTTTTTTTCAAAAGAGCAAAATAAGAGAGAAGCCCAGAGCAAATAACCAGCAAGGTACAAGAGACTGAAATTTTTTTTATTCAAATAAAAATAAAAAAAGTAAAAAATTAATGATGATAATAATAACAATACAGTAATATTAATAGTGCAAGAACTCTCATAGTAGCGCCTCTCCTTTTCTTCATCTGTCAACAATAACTGGAAAGGTATTAGAAAAAAAATGTCAAGGTTTAGGGGAACAACGAAGCCACCCCAAATGTCTGGTGAAAACCTAGTTGATAATAAGCTTTAATGCCAAGAATATTATGAGATTCAAGGACCCTGTACTTTCAGATTCAACCTGTAAAAATGGAATTTTTTCTCTTCCTGACTAAATCCTTGGCGATGGTTTCGAGATATCAAGATTTAAAAAAATATTATTGGCATCTTTGGCAAGGCCTGCGCATCTTTTGGCAACCGATAATTCTGATAACCAAGTCTCTAGTAGCCTGTAAGATTTGCTCAATTTCCTCTCCTATAGTTTGCTAATTTCTCTAATTTTTAACTACCTTCCTGGTTCAATAACTGCATTGTTTGATTTTCTCATCGTTTCATCTCATCTCCATTAAGGTATGGTTTTTTTTGGGGGTTTTTTTTCAACCTCCTTATAGCGAAAAAATCACTTTGCAGGTACTCGGGGCTGTCTTTGGTCAGATTTTTTCCGCATTGCTCCTGCTTTTTTTGTATTGAAATACTCCCTAAATGGAACAAAATGGCATTGTGATAGTAGTAGGGTCCTATTGTCGACTAGATGTAGTTCTCTTCGTGTCGAGCTTCGTGATGATGTACATGATTTTCTAAAAAAAAAAATTGAATGAATGAAATTTAAGAATAATACTGACATTTGAAGCCATTCAGATAAAATTTTGTTTGTATATTAGCCCTGATGGCCTTTTCTGTAAATTTTTTTTTTTTTCTTTTCTGATTTTTTTGCTGATGGCAGTTGAGCTTGGCAGAATTACCTGACAGTTCAACCTGGTCCTGTGCGCTAATTTCCACAGCTGTCACTTGGAAAAAAAAAAAAAAAACATGAAGCTCAAACACGCTATCCTAGTTTCAGCACTCATTTTTAAATAAACTTGTTAGTATTGCAATAGAAAGTCGATTCAAATTTGAATGATTATGACCTGTGTTTTTATTTTCTTGCAGATAGTTTTTTACTATACAATTGCTAGAGATTTTATTGAACCGTTGTAATATTGCTAGGTGGCATCAACCCCTTCGTAAGTAGATCTATTTGCTGAGACTTCGAAATTATTTGAAAAGCCAATATTAGATACAAAATAAAATTTCAATCATAAACACAAATAGACGAGTCATCCATACATAGTAAAATAAAATAAAAATACAAAATTTTTGACTACAGGTTTATAATTTTTTTTTTATAAATGATTAGCCTTGTCAAATCTGCTGCCCTCTTTGATAAGTAGGCCTTTTCCTTCACTTTTAAAGGCAGTGAATTTGCAGACTTTCTAGAATTTTGTTGGCTCGTGTCTTTTGGCACCAGATGCCTGCGCCAAATAAGTTCTAAACTTTTCAAGTAAACAAATTCAAACCACCATTATTTGTGGGAAAAAAAAAAAAAAAAACCCTTCAAATGACCTCCAATGATAATCAAGAGATTAAGAACCGGGCTCTGTAAGACTACTTTCTAAAGTTTTTGGATAAAGCCCCGTGAGTAGTACCAAATTTCAAAGACCTTTGGAGAGTTTTGGAAAAAAGAAATTGTCAGAGATATTCATGATTTGAGCCGTCTTGTCGAATTAAAAATAATTCAACAAATAAGATTGAATTTTCTTTGTGACTTGCATTTTGGTTTTTTACTCTAGATTTTAATTGCATTTACAATCCGAACTGGTTGGAAAATCTGCATTGAAAAGATATTTAAACGGATAAAAGTAGAACCAAGAAATATATACTAAATATATACCCCTGCCGAGAACAATGCCAACCTCAGAAAGAGCATTAGAGCTCAAGCTCGTTCAGCCTGGATATCAGGATGTAATGAAAGTTCTAAGGGCGGCTTTTACAGGTCGTTCGCCAAGCCTAGCCTCTATGGCAACCCAGGCAACTAAAGTCCTCTTCGCAGCATCATGGAAAAAGCGAACCGTCACACCCTCAGCAAGGTGGTGCAATTGAGAACTAGCCATGGCGTTATTGGATCCAATTTAAAAGGATAGGAGTCTTGGATAGAAATCACAAGTGCAAATGTGGCCAGCCTGAAACGGTTGTGCACCTGCTGAAGGACTGCGCCCTCTGCGAATTGGGGCGTACGCACCTGAGAACATATTCCCCGGAACTTGACATCAATGTCCTACTGGATACCAAAAAAGGCATTGAAGCGGTGGTCAAGTTTCTCGATTCGTCACCGCACCTCCTCAATTGATGGTCAGCTTAACAGCATAGCCTGTCAAGGTTTTACCAGCTTGCCCTCCCACTCAACATAACGCACTGTAGTGACGATCATGTCGGGTTTCCCTTGACACACGGACTGAGTTCGTGGAAAATTCGGTGCCATCGAAATGAATGAAATATATAGTGAATGGCGCATTCCCCGCTAAGAGGGTTATTTTTGTTGTATTAATGTCTTCTGTGTATAAATTTTAAATAGTTATAAGGACAATAAACTGATTATATATATACAAGTAACTATACAATTTAGGTTTTTTGTGGTTTTTTTTTTTTTTTTTGAAAATAAATTTACAGATTAGCTTTAACAAGAGGAGCTTGTGGTTCTTAGAATAAACCCACTATTACAATTTTTTTTTCTCTTACAGATAAAAGCCCGTCACACAACATCACAAGCTAAAGTAAGTCTAGTTTCTTATTAGCATGAACCTGATACTTGACTGCGGAGCTAAACTAATATAAATAGTAATTAAAATTAGGATAATTTCAATACTGTATCATTTTAATACTAGCTGACTCGGAAGGTCAAGAAGGATGAGATTTCTCTATTAGCCACAATGGGTTTTTAATGGGTTGAATAAAAGAAGGGACAGTAACAGAATATTTTGAGACTACACCAGATGGCATCAGAAACTGGATTCAATTGAACTGATAATAATCCAAGCTCTACTCAAAATTTATTAGAAACTAATATTTCACGTTCTAGCAAAAAGTCTTTTCAATTTGAATTTCCGCATTCAAGTCACAAATTTTCATTGGGGTGGCAATTCGATTGAATACTTTGACGTTGATAGATGGAAATACTTTTTTAGTATTTTAATATCTAGAGATTACATAACAAAATGAAAATAGCAAAACGATGTAAAAGAAGTCATATAGCTCTTTCACATACTTTGAAGAGACTGACACGGTAGCGCGCTCAACGCGTAGGAGATTTCAACTTTTAATGCCGCCAAATTCCTCACAAAAGGTTTTGTGTGCTTTAACATCTTTGTGAAAAAGTGCTACAATTTTTACTCGATTATTATTATTTTTTGTTTTCATGTTCAAAGCAACTCATTATATACAAAAATGTTTTTACAGTGCAAAACAACAAATTTGATCAGAAGATAACAAATACAATCAATCATACTTGCTGCAGATCTGCAAATGTCTTTTGCATTATTCAACACTCTTGGTGTAATTATGAATACACGGGATAAAAGTTTATGCCGCCTGTAGCTTGCCGTCATGCAGAGTGAAACTAACTCAAACTCATGGTGCTATGTCTCATGCACTTTTTATGTGAGAAATAAAATGAGAAAGCAGCTTATTGTAAGACTTTAGGAGTCACTTTTAACCTGATGCCAATTGACAAGAATATTCCAATTATTTTTTTTTGATGGACTTTATAGCCACAATTGATAAACATTTTTAACCCCTTTGGTTTTTGGCGGTTTGATTTTTTTCTTCAGGCTAAAAACGAAATAATTTAGCAAACATTTATTGATCCTCGGCTGCTCAACAACCAATGTCAACTATTTATATAAACAATGTCCTAGAATATCTTATATTAACAAAAGTCCTAAGAATAATATATTGAAAAATAGCAACACAATTTTTTATTTGTCATATTTGCAACTATCATGTAAAGCTTGAATGAAAAAAAAAAATTGAGTTAAAGATGATTTTAGAGTATTGACATTGTTGTGGTACATCAAAATCCCTTGGTTCTTAATATCAAAATGGACCTAGCTGAAACTAGTATATACTATATAGAATATAACTTAAATCTGAGGCTCAAAGTCTGCAAATAAAATCTGAAAACTGAGAATTATATCGAATCGCTGTTAGTTTTGTTTTGACTAGGATATCCCAAAGTATTGTTTTCAAGTCAATAAAACTTATAATTATTGATTCAAAAAATGATATTATTAAATTAGATAGGTATATAAACAGAATTCTCTATCTTTAATAGACTTTACTCTAGGAAATATGTATTTAATAATATGTGCTTTTTTTATTTATTTACTCACCATTATTTTCTCAAACCCTAGAAAGCCCTTTTATTTTCAAAAGAAAAAAAAAAAAAGAGAAAAAAAAATAATACGATTTATCTACACAAACTTGAAAAATACTGAATAAATTACTAATAGGTAGCTTGCAAAATAAAAACTTGCAAAGCGGGAGTACGAAGACAAGTACCAGATCCAAGAAGAAAAAAAAAAAAATCCAAAAAAAAGGACTTATTGAAAGCTAAACTATCATATAATACTTGGCTTTAACTACAAAAGAAAAAAAAGCTAGAACTAAGCTGTAAGTAGCTAAATTTTGATATAAACGTGCAAAAAAAGAAAAAAACCAGTAGACACTAAAAACTTGTCTGATATGTATGGCTGGTGACTGTTTTAAAGCTAAGAAAGGGCAACTATTTTCAATAATTAAATATGTATATTTAGCCGTGTAACTGGAATCAAAATTATTGATAACTTCGTAAGTTTCTAAAGACTCGAGGGATTCGACAAGTTCAACACTAGACTGTTGGCAATAAGAAAAAATAGGCACAGTTCAGCTCTTCTCAGACATTGCACGGACGACGTGAGACGTATCTTATGGAATGCTCGGGCTCTATACTTAGAACTCAAATAATTTGTACCGCAATAATATATGTATTATCACGACTGTACAGTCTTAATTATGTGCATCTTGTGCACGTTTGGATGTTTGCAAAGTTTACTGTATTACTTTTCCAGTTGGGAGAAGTTCAGACAACCAAAGCCTGAAACCTCTGGTTTCTTCGACACTTCTTTAAATAGAAAAAAGAGTTAGTTTTGGTTAAAACAATACTATACTAAAATAGGTACAATGCGTCATGCATGAAAAAAAGGTTTAGCGTAGAGAAAGTTTTAAAAATGAGAGAAATGCAAGCCAAATATCTATAAAACGGTTTTGAGCGTGGTTACGAGCAAATCTTTTTTTAACCTTGACATATTTAGACGTTTTAGCAGTTTTAGACGTTTTAGCTTGAGACCACCGCGTGTCCTTCTTACTGGGCTTTTCTTCTGCAATGAGATTTCCTAAGGGACAACGCAATATCTAACTAAATGATTTTTTTCAATTACTGATTCTCCATGGTAACCTGCATATCAAACGCAAAAATCTATTATCAACACACAAATACAAAAATCCAGGCTTTTCGGTAGAAAAAGAAGTTGATACGGGAACCCGACTCTGTGATGATCTTTTCAATCTTCAGGCAAACTGAAGGAAAAGAAATTGACATCGTTCCATAGCATAAGGCTCTATGATTAATGTCAATCTGAATGCTAATTTAAATGTGCTGATATATAACTTAATAATTATAAGTGATTTTTTTTTTTTTTTTTTGAATGTGTAATAAATATTCATTGCAGCTAGTTATATTTGCAAGCTGATTCATTAGCATATGAGCCTAATTCGTAACTTGTAGGGGTTTTTTTTTTCAAATCCAATTTAGGATGGAAACAGCCTAATTCAACAATTTACAATAATTTGTTATAATTTCAATGGTTTTTTTTTTTTTGATATCAAATTATTTTTTTTTCTTCTTTTGGTCTTATACTGTTCTTGGCCTTCATTTTTTTTTTTTCGCAGGTAATGCAGTATTTGTCCAACTTTCTTGCTCAATAAATCCAGCTTTTAAAAAAAGAAGTTTTGATCACAAGCCTTGAAAACAAATGGTATTATTGCAGAGCTACAAAAATCTGTCAAAATTCACAATTAGTGGCAATTTGAATGATGGGAAAGGAACGATGAATTTCATTGAT
Organism: Geotrichum phurueaensis; assembly: GCA_030558065.1. Lineage (NCBI taxonomy): Eukaryota > Fungi > Ascomycota > Dipodascomycetes > Dipodascales > Dipodascaceae > Geotrichum > Geotrichum phurueaensis. Next base: position 25,523 of record JAJMRT010000185.1, on the reverse strand, counting down.
ATTGTAAATGTCTTTTTTTTTTTTTTCTCGCAGTTGGTCATGAGTTGACAAGGCTTTATACTGCGCACTTTACAGAACTAAATTTCTCATACTAAAGAAAAATATATCTATAGTTACAGCTGTTTATCAGTGCTTGATTCTGATGGAAATTATTTATTTCAGCTAGGCGTGATTGCCAGATTGGATTTTAAAATGATTCTTCACGATGTTAGTCTTATGGCTTTAAAAAACTCAACCGGCTGAGCAAAGACCAATGCCAAAATAGTATTAATGCACGGGCCACGTTCGATCCCAAACCTTTGGTTGTTACTATTGGATCTTATGATTGCGAGTGCCAAGTAGTGACAGATTTAATTTTAAAATCCAAACACCAATCACATCAAAGTCTGACAAAAAAAAAAAACCTCCTTCATGGTAGACCATAGTAACTTTCAAATAGAAAAGTCTATTTAATACTACTACAGTCTATGAAAGGGGGTTTGAATTGATACTTTTTTTGTTCTAAAACGTGTGCTTTTTTGTTGTTTGTTTTTAAAGTAGGTTCATAAATACTTCTAAATACACCGTTACTCTTAAACGATACAATCAGTGGCGGCATGATACATAGGTTTAGCATCCATGTGTGGTTAAAGGCAGGTTTGTTATATGTACACCGGTACTGGTATTTTGACAGTATAAAAAAAATTGCTGAAAGACTTTTCTCATTTTAGAAACCACAAGAAAAACCTACAGGAATACAACAACGACAACTAATCTGCGCTGCATCGCACTTTCGATTGCAAACGACCGCGATTGTAAATCTGCAGGGATCTGGCGGTTGGGCTGGCAGAGGTTCTAGCCGCAAGATCTTTTCCACCTTGTAACCAGCCCAGTAACAGGCAGGGCTATAAGTCAAAGTTATGCTGAAGATGGGCAATAACAAAAAAAGAATGCTCAAGGCCCCTTGGTTAGTACGAAAATGGCCGATATCGTACTATTTTTGGTCAAAGACTTTGGGCTGTTTTATTTAGTCATGACATGAATTTTCAATAAGCAATAACCTTGATGTTGAAGGGCCCTTGCGATCGCACCCCATGGGACACCCTGACAAAATTTTTTGTAAAGCATCTTGAGATCTTCAGTTTTAATTATAGCCGCTCAGATTCAACTAAAAAAGATACTTTCAATCTTGATTTCTGCCATGGCCTCCCTACTCTCTTCTGGCCACTGACAAAAAAAAAAAAAAAAAGATTGTCATGGTGCTGCTATCTTTCCATATTTTTGAAAGTGGCTAACCTTTAATCTACCATGCGGCTGCTGCTGGTAAACAAAACAAAAAAAAACCATCTCTCACGGACACTGCAGCACCAAGTACTAACAGTAATATTGTTGGCCCATATGCAGCTGCATCGTGGTCACCATAATGAATTTGCATGATGGCAGCGGTATAGCTATTTTGCGCACGAGCTTCCATAACGTGTTTCGAGGAGGGAAATGTTAAGCGGAGCAAGAATGTAGACTCAAGCCAACAAGCTCGTTGATCGCCGTTCAGACATGCATCTAATATAGGCCCATTTTTTTTTTTTTCATTTTTTGCCTCAGGTAATTAATAAGCATGTGGTTATTTATATACTTATTGTCCGATAACTATAAAGCCAAGTTTTATTTTTATTTTACTTTTATTTTTTTAAAAAAAAAAACTATTATCATTATTCAAGTAAGTCTTAGACTATGGTGAATGTTTTCTTCTTTTTATCTTCCAACTGATGAAAATCCGCGTAAACAACTACATTCCACAAAATTTGTTATAGCTTTCAACGCAGGGCCCGATATTATTATCACTGCGCATGATCCCAAAAAGCTTGGGTTGCCATTCTCCTTATTTTAAAGAGTTCAAATAGTTTATCAAATTAAGAGGTTAGATTGAACAATATTGGATAGTTAGATGGCGGTAGCTCAAGGCAAACGCAAGCAAAAAAAAAAAAAAAAAAAAAAAAACTATTGGAAAAGGTCTAACCATAGTACTTCAAGGGCAGGAGTAAAGGGGTTAGCCAATAGCCTATGCTCAAAGACTTTTTAGTTGCTAGATATTTTTTTTGAAAAAAGAATAGCCCAGTGTCCTTATAATTATTTGAAAATTATACAAAGAAGACATTAATACTTGAGAGATTATAATTCTTGCTTTAATAATTGAAAAAAATAATGGACTTTTGTAGAGAGCCCATTGCCCGGTTTGTCAAAGCTCCCAAAGCTTCGTAGAAAACATAACTTTACCTCTAAGGGCCTTGAAAACCTTGATTGATACCTTAATGCAAATAAACTGAAATAAATTTTATTTCTCTTGAAAGTTTATAGCAAAGGATAATCCACCCCAAGGACGCTATGAAAGTGGATATCCTCGGACGGCATTTTTAAAGTGTATACAGTAGATACTGTTTTTGTTGAAATGCAAATTGGGGGGTCAAGAACCGTTTATTCGCTTGGCCAAAAAAAAAAATCAATACCTTCATCCAATACTCTCAAAGACGCGTGAACCCCAAAGTTTGGGTTTTTTTTTTTAAAAGAAAGCTTTTTTGAACATTGTTGGTATTTGTTTAGCGCCTTTTGTACATAAATGGACAAAATACAGTGGAGTACGTATATTCTCAACGTTAGCCTGGTACCATAACCGTCTGCAGCACATAATTTTTTGACAAAGATTTTTAAAAGTCGGCCTGTCGCTAATTTTACAATCAAAAAAAAAAACCCTGGATACTTGTGGCTATTGCTAAAACATTTGGCAAAATTTTTTTAGAGTCCAAAAAAACAAACAAACTATGCTGGAAGCAAATATGGATATATCTTAAATTTCACGTTCCACTTGTAATAAGCGGATCATTTGCCAGATTTATCTGGCCAGCTTAGTCAGGCCAAAGCGTTCCTTTGTTAACGGGTACCAGTGAAGATTGATTTTTTTTTTTTTCATGCTCACTCAGTGCCGCTTCTGGGTATCATCGGGTAAAAGAAAAAAAGAATACATGAGGAGCAGTATATTATGTGAATCTAATGAATTAAAGTAGGGTACTGGGATTTACACTATTGCTTTTGGGAATACTGCTCCATAATTGTCAACGTTTTCAAGCAGCTAACTACAATCTTTTTCTATTAATGATGCCTCTAACCTATTGCGATTGTAGCTATATGATCATGCCATAATTCTTTGGGCTCTGGTATACTTGGAACAGTAGTGGAGCCAATAGTATTGAAATTTAATAGTAGCTAAATAGAGATTTTTATTTTTCTACAAATTAAATATATAGACAGATGATCTTAATTCCAGTCTCAAAGTGCCGTTTTGTTGGCATCATTCACAGTTCAGAAATCTTGTCGTTCAAAAAACAAATATTTTGTTACGTGTATCTATATAAACCAAGTCCTAAGATTATAATAACAGCATTAATTTTATTCCAAAAAATCGAGTATCAAAAACCCGAGATCTCAGCAGGTTTTGCTGGAGTTGAAAGCTGATCAAGCTAGCCTTACGCTTTATGATTCTCAGTTGCCAGTTGGTATTGGCCTGTGAAGCAGATAAGTACTAACTGTTGAACAGTAAGCGCTAGATTCGACATTGTTGATGGAGAGGCTGTGAAATGGCAAAACAAATATAACAAAAATATGAATTAATGAAATCAATGAAATGTGCGTTATAGGAGTAAATACAAAATATAAAAGAAAAACAAGAAAAACTTATATAAATGTAGTTTTGTCTAACCTACTAAATAGGTAAGAGCTTGCAAAGCCGCAGTGTCAG
>JAJMRT010000185.1:0-21654 GCA_030558065.1 Geotrichum phurueaensis | reverse complement strand
AACAACCATCACGAAACCATCAGCGTAAAGAGTATATACTATGCAATGCTTTAGTAAGAAAATAAACATGCCTTGCCAGTTAAATAACCAAAGCCCGGTGATCCAAGCTGAACTCAATCATTTTTGTTTGGGGTCAATTCTTTTTTTCAGACATTTCTGGCAAACCAAAAAAAAAATAAAAAAAATAAAAAAATAAAAAAAATGAAATAAAAAAACAAATAAAAATAAAAATGAAAATAAAATGAAATAAAAATAAAAAAAAATGAAATAAAAAAACAAGTAAAAAAAAAATGAAAATAAAATGAAATGAAAATAAAAAATAAGAAAAAAAAATGAAATAAAAATAAAAAATAAAAAAATAAATAAAAATAAAATGTAGAAAAATCTTACTCTTTGCAAGTGGCTCACAATAGCGAGACTTTGGTTAAGGTCGAATATTGAGCCAAATTTAGACATTGTTTTCCATCACCCAAAAAAAAAAATGAAAGAAAATGATATTAACTGTCACAATTATTCTCTGAATAACTGTCACAATTTATTTTGTGAATAACGTGCAAAACCTACGAAGAGAAAGCTGTGATGGGCGAGTGAGACTCCCTTCCAGCTAACGGATTATAGCACTCTCTTCAACCTGACATTAACCATCATTTTTTTAGGGAAATCTGCAAGCAGTTTGGTAAGTAAGGGTAACCATAAAAAAAATGGTTAAACCCAGATTGATTCTTTTGAAATATATTTAAAAAAGAAAAAGAAAAGTGTAATTTTTTTTTATTTTATTTCTTAAGCTTTTTCAAGACCCAAAAGAAGCAGTTGGATTATTATTCCTAGTAAAGAATAAAACGAAGAAGAAAAAAAAAAGTATATAAATAAATGTCAGTTCCCACTTTCTCCTCATTTGCTCGATTTTATATCTTCATAACTATTATTTTTTTTCACTTGGATTAAACAAAATCCTTCTGCATTGTCGTCTCTCCCGCCTTTAGACGCTCCCTTTTTTTCCGCATACCATCAGCTCTAGCTCCCAACCCCTTAGTTTTATGGCCTCACGTCTTTGCAAATACAAAAACTATTAAAACCAACAATTCAACATATTATACACAATGGTCATTCTAAGCGCTCTCATCGATACTCGCAGCAGTCAGCCCCTGCTTCCTTTGCACACGTCGCGACAAAAGGCCCCGCGCCAAGATTCCTACTACTTTATCCTCAAGCTACTGGGCATGTTTTGTGTCTGCTCGCTAATAGCGCTATTTTCTTTTCAAATGCTCCCCGCTGGTGGCCCCCAAGTTTCATTTGCCGCCGTAGAAAAATCAAATCTTCAGTACACAAACCCCATGGTCTATGCGGTTATCTCACGGTTCCAGCAAAGGAAAACTGACTCGTCGTCCTTGACTCCCGCTCAAAAAGCCTCGGCTAGTAAAAACGGTAGCAGTCGGACCGAGTCAGAGAGTAAATTTGACCTGCCGACAGTTGACGACTCTGATGTCTTTTTGTTTTAACTGAGCTTTCCATCAAAAAAAAAAAAAAAACGCACATATCCTTTCTTCTTTAAAAGAAAAAGACGAAAAATTGATTATTTCAGCATCCACTCTTTCAGCTAAACTTGTTTTCTCTCTGTTATGGCAAGCAGCCAGGCGGGGCCAAAAAAAAAAAAAAATAGGCTGGGACCGGCGGCAGCTTTAGAACCTCTCTGGAAGCTAATTAGTCGCTGTTGAACCGCCATTTTTTCTTATATATTTTTGCCTCATTGTTATTGCTGTGGCTCCGCCAGCAGCTTGAGTTCTTTTTTATTCTAGATTTTTCATGTAATAATAATACTAAGTAAATGATTTATTCATTGAATTTCTGATAAATGGACTGTCAGGTTCATTTCTTTTTTTTTTTTTTTTTTTGGATTATTGGGCTTTACATTAATGACTGGAATCATCAACCCTTTTTATTGCGCAAATTATTGAATGCTAAAGGTTTTATTCTTGCTGTTTTAATTTGCACGGCACTTCATGGCAAACTTGTAGTAGCGAATTTGGCCAGGAGGTATTTGTATTTCAATTGACATCATTGGCAGAAAAAGCTTTTATTTTTAAAGTCACCAAATATTTTTACTATATATATTCCAAATTTATGTAGAAGATACAAGAGATGTTATTGAAAAGCCAAGTAAAGTAATAATGGCAGCAAGTACAATGACGTGACCCTATAGCTTGTAGATTCAACTTTTTTACTTGTTGATAGTAAGTGACATTACAATCTCTTCACTGAATCGAGGGGGCTACTACATCTCACGGTTGACTCCGAGTACTGTCCAAATGTATTGTATTGTCTCATGTATTTTTTTTTCTTTTTTTTAAAAAAAAAAAACTTCTCCCTTTTGTGCAAAAAAAGTAGCAAAAAACCGTAAATGCCAACTGGGTCTGTACGAGGTCTTGTATATTGTATATACACACTGTGTAGAAAAAAGGTTAACTTATTGCCAAGTTTTATTAAATTTTTTGACCATTGGCTTGTTTGAAAAAAAAAAAAATCAACTCTATGGCATGTTTGGATGGCATGCCGATGCTGACACTGTCAATCAAACCACCACCAGAAAAAAAAAATTCAAATGTAGAATCGAGTCTAGCCGGTGAATAGTATAAAAAGATAGTTGGTGAACTGGATTGTACTAATTATAGTACCAAAAAAGTCATGTTGTTGTTGTTTTTGAATTAATGCAGGGCATGAATAAGTTTGTCCCAAATCAAATTGCAAAACCCATCATCACCACCATCATAATAGTGAGAAAAGGCAACTCAAGGTTGGCATCCTCCCTCACAAATAATTTGAACCGTGAGGCTTTTGTTTGCTTTGTAGGGTCCTCCATAGTAGCAGGTAAAAGAGATGATGACCTAAGCATTGATTTTAAAGATATGTTGAAAAATAAAATAAAAAAAAAGTGATAGAAAGCCGTCGGTTTGTTTATCAAATCGTCATGTTACAGCAAAGCCATATCAAAATGATGATACATTCTTAGCTTGGAAAGGTACAAAAAAAAATGAAGGGGGCGTACATTAGATAATAATGCCAAAAAATAATAATTAAAAAAAAAAAAAAAACATCACAAAATGGCACAAACTGATATATAGTAAAGATGTGGAATATGGGCTCGAGGTTATAAATAGAGCCGTTTGGAGGTTGAAAACAAAAACAAAAGCCAGGGTTTTTTGCCAAATCCAAGGCATTTTTTTTGTATTTTCAAAATGTTTCAAGATGAATGTGATTGTGTTTCTTCTGTGTCATGCTTTATTTTATTTTTATTTTTTGGTAGGGGATGCATTGACAACGTGCCGTAGATTAAAATGTTGTTTATAGGTTAGAAATTTTGTTGCCGACAGTACCTGCTAACCAGAATGGCTAATAAGAGGTTACAATAAGCACTTTTGAAAATAACCCAAGATATCATTTTAACAAAAGTTGACTGAGGTTTTTTATTTATTTTTTGTTACTGTTTGTTCATTTTCAGAACGGCAAAATCATCCACTACAATACATAGCAATGGTTTAAATAAACCTGTCTGATAAAAAAAAAGGTTGAAATCCAAAGCCAAGAATTAAAGCTAAGTAATTTATATATATATATATATATATATATATAGTTTTGTATAAGCTTTCTCTCCACATGTCAACGCTAGTGGCTTCTCATATCATCAGCAGAACCAGCCCTGGCCTCAATTTTTTGCTCAGCCTTTATTTTTAACCTTGAATGCTGACCAGGTGGTAACCATCTTTACCTAGCTATATTAATTTTTTTTCCTTTTTTTTTTTTGCAAAAGCGTAAAACCGAAATTGTCCATTCGCAGTTTTACCATCGGGCTTTAACATTTACCTCCAGCCGTCACAATTTCAATATTTTGCTCACATGACAAACCCGTAATATTATTTTGTTTTATCGATTACTTTAATTTTTTTCATCTAAAGCTAAACCACTAATTTTTTTTTACCTTTGTTTACTTGGAACTAGAGGGAGAAAAAAGAACTTGCAGAATTACCGGTCGTTTTTTTTTTTTTTGAATCCTCTTTGTATAATTGCCGGAGCGGAGAATCGTTGCTTAACATTTTCTCAGCATTAGCATTTCCTTGACACCATTTTTTGGCCCCTTTTTTTAAGCCCACCGCAGAGGGGAAAAAAACTTCTTCTTTCAATAACCGGTCAAAAAATTTTAGTTAATTCCATTTCTTGAAACTAGCCGGAGAAGGCGAGGTTAGCGGCGTTTAAGTTGTCTTTGAGAATAGTACTTGAAGAAGGGGTGTGTTTTGTCCGTAGAGAATTACCTGTTTAAAATATGTGCTTGTTGGGTAAGCCGTTTGCGTGTAATATATTCTTGGGTGCCCATGGCGTGGGGTCGTTACCACTGCCGCTTATACCACCAAAAGCATCGCAACCGTCAAAAACTAGGTGAATTGTGTGTGTGTGTGCTAATTTCCAGGTGCCACATTAGTTGGGCAGCAAAGATTTGAACCAGTCGCGGCAGTGAGACTGCTGGTCACACTCTTCAAATCGACTTGCATTTTTGTTGCCTTCATCTCCATTCAGTATGAAGTAGGCAGTTTGATATTTGTCTACAATGCTGCCTAATGCAGCTTAAAATTTTGCCTCTCGCAATATATCAAGAAAGAAAGAAACTCCCCTCAGCACTATCAAACTTGCTCCATACTTGTAAATCTCAGGTCTGGTTACTTTACATAATTAGAAATAAATGATTAATATTACTTGAGTTTAGTTCTATAAAGCGCTCTTTTCGGTCTGGCATTACTTTTTTTTACCGGTTAAAGCCTGAACGTTGTGCAACTGGTAGAGTTCTTTTACATGTTACATCACAGAGTGTTTTATTTCAGTTTTAACAAATTCCCATTGTTGATTAACTAATATTGAGCGGAACCAACTTTTTATTAATATAATAATTAGCTACTATTTTATTGCTTTTATTTTCAATCGCTTTATTAACTTAATCATATCTATAATTTATTTTAACTTTACCATTAATTTATAAATATTTTTATATACCTTCAGTATGACTTAGTACTAATTTAACACCTTTCCAGGAAGGCGGAGCCCCCTTCTGACGCTGAATCATAACCTATTTTTTTAATCAATTATCGGCTGATCTATCTTTTTAATCATAAGCTATTACAATATAACACTTTCTGGTCAAAATAACCATTACTGTTTTAAATTTGTAGGTCCGTGTTCAGAAGCAAAAGACCTGTAGGCCCCTGATAAGTTCTCATTAAAAATATATGTAATACCATCGCATGTTGTCTCTGAAAATCTATTCAATATAAATGATATCTTTTGATTAACATTTTTTGGTAGATGTAACTAGAGACGTTTATACTTGATTATATGAGGATTCAACAGAGAAAACTAATTAAAGAATAATTTAATTAGTAAAAGTAAAAACTGTCCAAAGTAACTGTCTAACGATATCCAGTATAATGAGCTAGTAGTAGAAAAGAGTTTAGTTGGGGGTTTTAATTATATAGATAAACAGTTGATGATAGAAGGAATCCCTGAAAGTACTTGAAAAAGTCTATTTACATAGTTAACAAGAGCAAAATACATTATCAGAGTCCTGGTTTTCCAGTCTGGCTAATAGAATTCAAATTTGTAATTGTAATTAAAGCCAAAAGAGGTGAGAGCTTTGTTATGAGAGAATCTCATAAGAAGTAATAATAGAAGTGTCTAGACTTAAGCAGGACCTAGTATCAAAACTTGAACTGCCAATATTATGTGATGCATGACTATTGCAGATCTAAAAAAAATGAATGCTCTGTTTAAGTTGATCAGTAGTTTTTTGGAGGCATCAATATTACTGGCCATAAGAACAAGAGAGCGAAAATCAATAAATATAATATAAACCAATGGTGTCAAGGCTCATCTGACCTGCTCCGTTACAAGAAGTCTTTGCAAACTGAATAACACGAGATTTTGAAGAACTATTATGTTTATTTCAGCAAAAAAAAGTAGTGTGGTCTAGTTATTCAATCAATGTCGGCGTATTGTGTTTCTTATGGGTGTCAGTACCGCTTGGAAGCAGGGTCTTGTTAATCAGGTAAAAGTTAATAATAGAAAAAAGATATTGATGAAAAACTCCTTGAAATTAAAAATATACTGGCACTATGACTTTTAAATAGTGTATATATATAAATAAAACGCATCTTTTTTTTTTTGGCACAACAATTGTTTTTGAATGTGTGAGTAACCTGTCTGATGTTGTGGTTCCACCTCCACATAAAACCACAATTTTGACAACATAAAGCAGCATTCTCCCAAATATCTTCCCATCATTTATTTTTTTTTTAATTTCTACCAAAAGCATTACGCAATTAAATTCTACAGACTGCTAACAATAACCATTACAGGGTCTTTTGAACCAAGTTTGCGGGCTAAATATCCTGGTTTGTTTATGCGCAATGAATTGTAATAGAGAATTGTGTCAGATTCTAGCAGAATACCAACAAAAATTAATTACATTATAGAAACCATGGTTAAGCAACCACATATTTTTAAATTTATATACTCAAATAAAAAAAAAAAAAAAAAAAAGGTAATTTATGAGCATTTCTATGTTTGTCAGCTAAAGTTTCCGACTTTTTAATGGAGAATTTGGCACCATCAAATACCGATACCGTTTATAGGCACTAAGTAGCATTTTGTAAGTGTCATTGAAATAACCGTAAAAGCTATAGGTTCTTTTTTTTTTTTTTTTTTTTTTTGAATATCCTTTTGTAAATTTCATTTTTGGTTAACTTCTAAATATTACGGCAATTAAAAAATTTTCTATCGAGATTCATCTACAATTTCTGAAAAGTTGAGAAGGATAGTTGACTACATGCTCAAGTGTTTATGAATTTCCCGCCGCTAGTCTTTGTAACTATAGCAATTACGACCCAATAACAGAGGCATGAGCTTTGTAATTTTTTTCATCAAGCATATATATATACCTACTATATAAATTCCTTGTCTGCTTGAATGTCTATTATCACGAGCATCTAGAAGTTTATAGAAAATTATGTATTGTAATTGCCGTAAACTTGCTTCAAAGGCCCTCAAATATTTCACGGTCATCAAGCTCCAACTGAGAACATTAAGCATCTATCTTGTCTTCCAACATGGTCTCATATATTCTATACAACACTTTTAATAGCTGAATTATGCTGAACCATTTTGCACGCAGCTTCTTTTGTTTTGTCAAACTATAAAAAAATCAAGTTTGGAACGTCCAATATTTTAATTGTCAACGTACTGTTGTGAATGAATAAATACATTCCTAATATATTTAGCTCTCTATTCATATTCGATATTTAGCTTAAAGTTCAACTCTTTGGACAACATATTTTTTTATTTCGTTATATTTGTGAATTAACAATATTGCAACTAACCTGATATTTCTTTGCATAGTATTTAGTATTAATGCTAAATGAAACTAAACAATTTGAAAATGCTCTTCTCAATTTCGGAATTCTGGTATGATATATTTAAAAGCCTAAAATCATCCAGATTGCAATATAAAGGCTCAAGATTCTTGTTATACCCTTTGTGGTATATTAATAATGATCCTACGGTTGGATTAGACTCCAAAAAACGTGTTGTAAGTCTGATATTTGTTGATAAAACACCTAATACTATGAGATTTCAAAATATCAGTAGATCAAGAATTTTACTTTAAATATAAATTTGTAGTCTAGAACAGGCATAATCGTTTAGAGAAGAAGTCATATTAATGATTATTTTGCATATCAACAGCTCATAATACGTAATGGGCAAGTTTAAATTGTATTTTTTCATTCCCGCTTGCTTGATGTAACCATCAATAGAATTTCAATGCTCAACTATTTTCAAGACTACAATAATTTTTGATTTGATATTTCGAAGACTATAATTCATGAAATTCAGATGTGTGCTCTAAAGCCCTTAAAATTGTTGTGTATAGGCTACAGTCATATACCCGAGTGGTCGAATTCCAGAACACTTTTTTTTCTTACAATTTGCATCAATACTCAAATCAAAAAGAAACAGAACACTATATTCTCAACGCCACGTCTATGGGAATATTTCAAAAAATTGTTAAAATATAATTAATAGAATATAATGTAGACATATAAAAGAAAAAAATAATTTCGAGCTTATTTTGGCTCTCCAGTTGAGTCGGAAGTTGGAAAAAGATTTATGTTCCGAGCCAAAAGGTCCGCTTCGGATATGAGCTCCGGACAGCTCCGGATCACCTTTTGATTTGGAAGATACACACGGGTCCGTTTTCTGGAATGCTTCTCTTTTTCTCTATTGAAAAGATTTTTAAAACATTCGGCTTTACGTTTAGCAAGACTCGATACGGTGTTTTGGTCGGCAAGGGCTCTTTTCAAATCCCTTATTGAAGCCTCCATTTCGAAAAGTTTCTTCCTTAAAATAGCATTTTCTTGCAAAAGATCTGAAACCGATATATTTTTGAGGCACTGGCCTTTCCTTCTCCAGCTTTTTCGCGTTGATAAAGTAGAAATTTCAGTCATTCTTGCCTCAATTTCTGACTCTTCGGGCACAGCATCCTTTGGGTCAACTATATCATGGTGCATCTGTCTTCTATACTCAGCCGTTGCAATATCTGGACTTTTTTCCAATAATCCACATCTTCTCCAACCTCCTATAATAGTTTTGGGGCTGTAGGCCTCATTTCTGATATTCATATAGGTCTCCAAAAAATGCGCCTTCGCGGGATGCAACCCAACCCCAAAATTGTGAGAAATCTGCCCTCTGAACAAAATTTTAGCATGACCAAAGCAAGATCTGTCAAGAGGTTGAAGAATGTTAGTCATATGAGAAGGAAAATATAAAGGAATAACTTTTTTGCTCATTAGTTTGTCGATAACTCGGTCTGAAGTGTGTGACAGATGTCCATCCATCAATAGGAGCGACCAGTTGTCTTCAGATGAAGGAAAATGATCTCAAACCCATTCATAAAAGATCACTTCGTTTATAAAGCCTGAAGAAGATGTCGTGGTACAATAATCTTCAATGACAGTACCCGGAAACCAGGGTTGCATCTGATAAACTCCCTTATAGATCAGGAGGGGTTTTCCAACTTTGCCAGCTTGCGATATCATTTCCAAAGCCGTCACCAACTCAGAAGAATCATGAGAAATAACATGAGGAGCTTTGTCAGGAACCAATACTTGAATGTTGCTTGTTGTTTCTCCAATTTTAAACCCTGCTTCATCGAGATTCCAGATGTTCTCAGGGAGGATGTTGAATGTGTCGATATAGTAGGCATATAACCTGAAAAAGAGTGAAATTAACTCTTCAGCATTCTCTCTGACCCTTGGCATGTCGAGGTGCTTAGAAGTTTTCAATTTTAAGAATTTGCAGCGGGACAAAAACCCGCGAAGCCATTGGTTAGATAGCGGTACCGGGCTATCGGACGAAGACTTTTTAGTTTTAAGTCTTCCAGCCAGTATTCTCGTCTCCATCATGCCCAAAGGAGTTTTTCTTTGAGCTAGAAATATTAAATGCCCTTCCAATAATTGCTCTTGATAATTTGAAAACGATCGCTTGTTTCCTTGGGCATCTTTTCGAGGTAATATTCCATGGAGCCGACTGTAAAGAGTGGTACAGGGTACTCCAAATTCTTTTGCAGTTTTTCGTAAAGACTTTGTGTTTGATGGCAAAAGAATTGCCTCCACAACCTTCTTGAGTCTCTCCTCTTGATTCTCTTTCATCTTGCAGAAAAAAAGATAAAGATCCGGAGTATTTACGTTTATTTATATATAAATTTATTTTTTTAATTTTTTCAAAAAAAATTCAAATTACCTGTTCAGGAATTCGACCCATTCGGGTATATGACTGTAGCCTATATATGCTCAATGTACTCAAGGATTTTCAATTTGAAAATAGAAAATAATCCGTATACTCGGGTTCCAGAAAAATAAAACCAAAAATGTCATCTGTTGTAAAATTATTTGACAAAGAAACTGTAATGGGTTTGACTAAGTGACATTCTAAAATAAAATTGATTTACAAGTTAAATCTCTCCAGACTATATCAAAAAGTTTTGTGAAAACAAACAGTCGTGATTTGAACTGCAAAACGCCCCGCATGTAACTGTCAACCTTTATGAACACCTAGCTCCAACAAAAACAAATTTAAAGTCACAGTCCACAAAAGTTTATTAAAAATAGCTTTTATTTGGGTCAAGAAAATCATACAATTGTTAGATTGTTCTGGTAATTGTTCCAGTTTGTCCAGCAATATTTTTTGATATGTGTAGTTGATTAATTTTACCAGAGCCCATTTGATTAAAAAACCAAAAAGATTATTGGTAAGATCTTGGAAGATAAATTAAAATTAGTCTTTTTGAAAAGTTAAAACTACACTAGTTGTTGTTGTTGTTGTTGTTGTTGTTGTTGTTGTTGTTGTTATTCCAGCGACTGCACAGAGATCGTTCTTTAGAAGGGAGACTCAACATTTACAAAGCATATATATAATCAGTTTATTGTCCTTATAACTATTTGAAAATTATACACAGAAGACATTAATCCAACCAAAATAACCATTTAGCGGGGAATGCGCCATTCACTATATATTTCATTCACTTTGATGGCATAGAATTTCCCAAGAGCTTAGTCCGTGTGTCAAGGGAAACCTGACATGACTGTCACTACAGTGCGTTATGTTGAATGAGAGGGCAAGCCGGTAAAATCTTGGCAGGCTATGCTGTTAAGCTGACCATAAATTGAGGAGGTGCGGTCATGGACCGAGAAACTTGATCATTGCTTCAATGTCCTTTTTGGTATCAAGTAGAAAACTAATGTCAAGCTCCGGGGAACATGTTATCAGGTTCTTACGCCCCGGTTTGCAGAGGGCGCAATCCTCCAGCAGATGCACAACCGTTTCAGGCTGTCCACATTCGCACTTGTGATTTCTATTCGAGGCCCATACCCTTTAAAAATGGGATTCTATAGCGCCATGGCTAGTTTTCAATTGCACCACCTTGCTGAGGGTGTGATGGTTCGCTTTTTTCATGATGCTGCGAAGAGGACTGTAGTTGCCTAGGTCGCCATAGAGGCCAGGCTTGGTGAACGACCTGTAAAAGCCTTAGAAATCTCATCATATTCTGATCTCCAGGCTAAACGAGCTTGAGCTCCAGTACTCTTCCTGAGGTTGGCAGTGATTTCGGCAGCCTTGAGCACCATTCTCATCTTAGCACGCTTCCAAGGGGGTCGGGTGTTCCAAAGACATCCTTTCTAGCTGATTCTAACTGACAAGTCTGGTAGAGTAACAATGCTAGCAGTTCATTTTTAGCCACAGGGCCTTGCCTCTTAATCAGCCTCCTAACTGAGCTTTTCGGGCTAACATCCCTCAGAGTTCTCAGAGAATATCGCTTACCAAGTTCCTCAGCTCGCTTGCAGAAAAGTGGGACACCCGCGTCCCGCTGTAAAATGCAGGTTGCAGTTGTTTTAAAGCACCCGAGGTCTTCCATAAAGCAAGATTTTGAACACTTTCAAGTTTTTCCTTGTAAATCTTTGGTGCTTTTTGATACCATACTGGACTAGCGTACTCCATGACTGGCCTAACGCATGAAGCGTAGAGTTGCCTCATAGTCTGACCATGCCCCTAAGAACACCACCTAGTCTTCCTATTGCGCCAACCGCTTTTGTAGCCTTAGAAATCACATTTTTAGCGTGTTCGGCAAAGTAAAAACTGCAACTAATAGTAACACCCAAAAGTTTTAGACTGCCCTGAGCAGGTCTCCTCGGTGCACCGTCTACCAGAATTACAAGCTTCCTTCTCCACTTTCTTGCTTGCTTCCTCTTGCCGGGGAAGCGAGGTCGTATATAGATAAATCCAAGCTTATCGCCACAATCAAACTCAGTATGAGACCCTACGGCCCAGTTATTACATATTTTCAGTACATCCAAAAGCTTAGTGGCGTTCTTGTTGGCGTCTTTCCCGCTCGTGTAAATAGTGATATCGTCAACAAAGCCAATCACTCTAACACCAGCGTCGCGTATGGTTTGGTAAAAATCGCTCGTGCATATGAGAAACAACAGGGGAGAGATTGGCGATACTTGCGGTACGCCTGTTTCCACCTTTCTCGCTTCAGAGAGATTTCCATCAACAATAAGGCTTGTCTTCCTCGTACTCACAAACCTAGACACCCAACTCTTGGCAGCCTGGGGAAGACTCATGTTCTTCATGGCCTTAATTAGAACTACCTTGTCAACATTGTCAAAAGCGCCTTTAACGTCAATTGCTAAAACTGAAGTTGTTCTTTTCTTCATTATGTTTTGGACAACATTTTACAAAGCATAGCATTTATACTGATGAACCGTGTTCAAATAAAAAAATTTTCCAGCAAGAGCCAAAGGCATAGCCAAAAAGTTTATGTAGATAATAGATAATCAGTTTACCGCTTTTACATAAAAATATATAAAAGGTATAATAAAAAAAAACAATTACAAATAAATTTACAAACAAAATGACATACGAAGGAGACATAATTTTAAAAACATTTTTTTCTATGAGACTGGCAAAGTAGCGGTATCAGCGCGTATTTCAGGCTCAAATGTTCAACGCCGCCGAGTTATTCATAAGTCATTTTAGGTGCTAAGGGAAACATAAAATACATAACACTTAGTAGATCAATACCAGAGATTAACACTTAGTAAAACTTTAATAAGATGCTCTAGTCAATCAAACCATCAGCAGAGAAAATAATAAAATGGATCTAAGAGCTTGAGTACTGCTTCATGGTCTTTTGGAACTAAGAAAGCCCCTGATTATCAATCTATCTGTTTTGTTATTTCATAATAAATAATTCAGTTAGTCCCGGAAACGCTTTACAAGAAAATTAGCTTGTTTATTTGGGTAGAGATTGTTAAATAATAAAATCCTTTAAACTAAGCTATAATACTGTTTTACTTTAGAAAGGTCAAAAATTTGTATACTAATGTTACCTTTGTAGTAGTAGTATATTTTTGTTCAGTCAATCAGTATATTGTACAATATTATTCGTAAAATAAATTACCTGGTTGTGTCAAATACCTCAACAGGATTGGCAAAATCGCTAATCGGATTTGCATATAGACAGTGTCTTATAACTGTGAAGACCGATGTTCATTCAATTTCCGTTTCGTAAGCTTTTGCTTTGATTGCCATGTACACCTAACCATTGCCCGGATTGCTGAGAATTCTCGTGCTAAAACTAGCTCGTCAGTACCAGACCTCCTAATAAAAAAGTTAAAAAAAGTCGGACAGTGGTAATCCACAATAGGTTTGCAAGGACTCTTAAGAAAGAGTCCTAACAGCGGTGTGTTTGATCGAGAGGCGTTCACCTCTCGATTTTCTGAGACCAGCAATAAATTGTGGCTCTGGACTGGTAATACTCATGTATTTTCTGTCTTCCTCAGTGTTCAACAAACTACCTCACTACTCGAGCATTACCCGGAGTAGAGAGTTACGTAATTTGTTAGAAATTTTTTACCTTCTTCAACCACCCCCTTGAGGGTAGTGAAGTCCTGATGCCAGGATTCGGATCTGTCGTTTCGGATCACCTTTGTCGCTAAATTTTGGACAAGCTCGTTGAGCCGTCTACCATTTAGGCTTTAGGTATGTCATGTTATAAAATTGTCGTCTTCATTTGACATTTTGTCGAATTGTCGTTTTGTTTTTGTCGTGAACCACCTCGGATTCATCTCTTCAAGAGAAAAGATGAAAGCATCAAGGTATTCTCAGAATGAGGCTAATAAGGCTCATTCACTGCCGTATCAGTAGTTGTCCTTTTGGATAAATGGTGCTTTTAACGTCATCCCAGGACATTTAGTTGCTTTCGCCAAAAGCTTTTTTACAGCCAACTTTATACAGAGTCTGGAAACTGGTATATCAAAAGTATTTAACAAATATGAAATGCCTTGCTAGCTCAATCGGTAGAGCGTGTGACTCTTAATATCTATCTCAAATAGAATCAAAGTCATCACAAGGTTGGGGGTTCGAGCCCCCCGTAGGGCTTATTTTTTGTCATTCTTTTTTGTCATTTTTTCATGGTTGGGTTACAGATGGTACGAGGAAAGATACATTTATATGACCCTGGCAAATGCAAGCAAAATACAAGGGTTTACGGCTCTTTAGGCTGCCCAAATACATGGAATTTGAATAAAAAAAAATTTTTTTTAAATCCAGATTTTATTCCATCTATTACAGAAGCAAATATACTATTTCAGTTTGTAAATGAAGCCTTGTTTACGCACAACTGGCTAAATCCTTAAGGGCTATCCAAGGGCTCTGACTAGCCGTATGAATGGGCAGTGCAGGGGCGTATGAAAAAACAAAAGGGGCTGAGCAGTAAGACTTTGCACTTGTGACTGCATGTCAGTGCTCTGCACTGCGACTTTCTCATTACAAAGGCTGCTGATAGAACACACACAGGTGAAAAAAAAAAAAGACTTATTGATTAAGCAATGACCCAAGGGCTATGGCCAATTGCGAATTACTGATAGAAAATACAAATATAATGGTAGCCAGACTCAAACGTCTTTTTAAGCGTGGAATTTCACTTGTTTACTAGAATTAAAAAGGTGATTCAAAGTTTTTTTTTTTTAAAAAAATGTCACTATGTATAAGTTATTTCAGTATGAATAATTTTTTATGGTAAATCAAATAAATAGGGCGGTTTCTACAGCTCAAACGTAGCAACTATAAATGCAAGAGGGGAAAAAAATAGGACTGGTGCTAATATACTAAGCATAAAATAGGTAGCATGATATTGTAGCAGATACTAACTCAGGTTCAGTCTACTTCCGGACGATTAGCAGCTGACCATCGGCGGGCGCCCGGTGCGGGTGAAGGCAATGGTCTCGGATGGTCTGGGCTGTTCGGCTTCTTCACAGTCACTAAAGCTCTCTTCCTCGTCATCTTGATTCCATTCAACAATGATTGTTGGGGTCGTGAGAGTCGGCGACGCGGGGGGCTGCGCTGTATTGAGTGTAAGCGTCGGTACTGCCATGGTGAGACCGTTTTGAGCATCAGCAGCAGGTTCAGGCTCCGCCGAAAAAAGTGTAATTCGTTTAACAAGCTTTCCCGTTTCAGGTGACACAACAGTCTCACTCGGAAAAGGTGAAATATCATTATGTCCAATCGCCTCGGGCTCTGCTTCCGCGAGCTTGAGCAGCGCTTCGTGCAGATCGGCGTGGAATGTCTGCGTGTTAGGCGACTCTTCAAGTTGGGAGACCCAGCCTGGCGGCGGCGATGGCGGCGGTGAAATGAAAAACAACCGGCCCTTGTCGGGCAGTTGCAGGTGTTTGTCGTCGGGGCCCTGATTGACGGCATCGTCATTGCCGATATAAAGAGGTGTATGGGCATCGTAGCATGCCTTCAGGCGTTTCGGCAGCTCGGCGTTGGATAAACTAATAAGCTTGAGCGCACTAATCGCCAGCTGGGTGGTGCTAAACACAGCCACGATACGGCCAAACGAGCGCAGCAGTCCCCAGTGTACAATGCGCGTTTCTAGCGTTTCCTCCAGGTACGTCTTTAGTACAGTGACAAAAAAGCTGTCGTCCTCCGGCGTAGTCTTTGGCGGGAAGTCTGAGCGGTCCAGACCTGAGATGATTAGCGTGTTGGAAGGAGTGGACATGATCTATGGGTATGAGAGTATGATAAAAAAAAAAAAGGTGGATGCTTGAATGGTTGAAGATGATGGAGAGAAAAAAAAAAAAAAAATAGAGAACGCAGCCGTTTTTTATATGTTGGGCTGAATTGGGCTGAGCAGGCGAAGCCCACAAAGAACCAGCCGCCGCAAGATCACAGCCATCGCCACCTCCCAAGCCCTGTCGGCTTTACCCATAATTCCCAGCACAAGGGCTGCAAACTGCAGCAAAATTAATTACAAGATCGTGGCTGTGAGACTAATACACAGAAATCACTATGACTTCACTCTTGTAAAATACTATAATCTGGGGGTTTATTGTTGTTTAATATTTTATGTTTACAAATGTGGTTATTACTCGAGAAACGTACCCAGTCATGGCCTCGCCATTACCAGGCAGTGTTTAATATTAAACAATTATATTTTCAAAGAGCTTATTTACGCCTGCGCACTGACGACTTTGCCTGGCCAAATTGCTTTTCGGTGGTCGGCACAGCCGCCTCGGTAGCCTTGCCTGCAGTCGCCCGCAGCTTCTGCGTGTCAACGTGGGAAAGCGCGTCTTTCATGAAAATGTCATTGCTCAAGCGCTTCTCAATAAGCTCCTCAGTAAGCTGCTCCTTGGCCTTGGCAAGAAGTTGCGGGTTACTTTGAAACGGCATAAATTGGTGCGCGAGACTCTGTGTACTTTCGTAGTCGACATAACTAGACACTTTTTCAATGGTTTCCAGCTGTTTGAGCAGATGCTCCTGGCCCTTCTTGGTACTAATGGGGAGTGAATTCTGGTTTCCAATTGACAGGAGCGGGCCAAGCTGGTTGATGGCGATAAAAGATGTGAACATCAGATTGTGCATGATCTCAATAACCTGGTATGGGGCCAGCTTGAACCATGATAACACAGGCAGGGTGCTAACGATGAGCTCGTTGGGGTGGGTGTGAATGTAGAGCTCCGTGGTAGCGCAGGCGGCGAGTATAAAATACCGCCAGATGTGGCCAGTCTTTGCAAATCCGATCACCGACAGCAAAACTAAAATTACCAGCATGCTGCCGTAAAAAGCAACAATTTTCTGTTGAATACCCATCGTCACCAAAGTCTCAAACAGGCCAGAGGAACCAGCTTTTTGAAACTGCTTTACCATGGCAATGGCCGAATCTCCATAGCGATCGTAGGCGTAACGGAAGACACTGTTGGAGAGAATATCGTACGAGTCCTTGATGCGGATCCAGCGTTCTTCGACCTCAGGACCAGAAGCATCACGCACCTTGTCAGGATGAAACACAAGCGACAGCTTGCGGAACGTTGACCGCAAGTCGCGGTCTGTGATCAATGGCGAGACGTCAAGAGTGCCGTAAAGCCCATTGGCAGTGGAGTTGGGGCTAAACTGGCTCAACACGTTCCAAAACGCCTCAACAACAGAGTAGACCAAGTAAACTCCAATTACAAGCGCGTAAATTGTCTTCTTATGCTTTTCATGTTTCGGTGAGCCGGGCGTAGGGACCGGATCTCCAAGGCGAATGGTGGCCTTGTAATAGACTGTCTGCAAGAATGATGTAGCTAACCTGGGGACGATAAACCAACCCAGTAGCGAAAGTGTGGACTTGGGCAGCGATGACATGACAATTGATTACTGAAAAGAAAAAGGAAACTTGGAAGAAGAAATCATCAAACAGGGGAGGAAGAGGGTTCTTAAATATATTTATACGCATTGATGGTCTCCATGTTTTTTTATTTATTTTTTTTTGATTATGCTTTTGGGATCGGCCTCAAACGTGAAATTTCTTTGTGATGCGCACGAACAAGCAGCAAAAAACGCACAGAAAAAAGGAAATTTTCGCACACCTCCTTTTATCTGAACACGAAGCCGCTACGCCCAGACCACCACCCCTCCAGAAAACCCGACACGCCGATACGAAAACAATGGACGCCGTCGACACCGTAACCAAGGATTTAAATGCGACGGTTATTGCCGACGATTTGCCTACCCAGACGGAGCTGGAAGTGCCACAACCAGAAAACCAAATTGAACCTGAGCAGGGCAGCGCAGAGGACGACGACTTTGGCGATGACTTTGATGATGACTTTGGCGATTTTGACGACTTTGACGACTTTCAAGAGCAAGAAAATGAGTCTCCAACGGAGCCCTCTCTGACGAACCAACCGGCCACGGAAGACACAGACTTTACACAATCGAGTACACAGCCGGCGCCGCCGCGGCCAAAGATGCAATGTCTCACGGAGACTGATTTTTCGAGCTCCGTTACAATCCAAGCCACCATCTCCAGCATTCTCTCATCCACCATTTCGACGGACTCTAGTCCAGATGACGAGACCGTGCCGCCAGCCTTCAACCCCGAGACGCCAGCATCCTACTTTAATGAAAGATCGCAATCACTGTGGCAGCAACTAGCACTGATACAGCCGCAGGCGCTGGCCACTGACTGGAAAAAATCAACCATCCGGCGTCTTTTCATGATTTCACTTGGTGTGCCGCTTGACCTCGACGAGATCCTGCCACCTACCAAGAACCCCAAAAAGCTCATTTTGCCCAACAATAGTAAGTCTTCTTCAGCATCTGCATCTGCATCCGCGTCCAGCAGCGCGGCGGCAGCATCATCAGCGCGGCCCGCCGACATTAAGTCCAGCGAAAAGAGCGCGGAGAACTTGCTAGATTTCAACACTGCTCAGAATCTTAGTGCATGGAACCACTTGGCGCAAGTGAGCGAGCTGGCGCTACAGGGAATGTCTACGGAGGAACTTACACAACACATCACGGCTCTCACTCTCGCTGTCAAGCAAGCGACTCAAACATTAACAATCTGGGAAACGAAAAAGTCCGCCGCCGAAAAGGATAAACAAGACTTTGAAAGCCTAATCGAGAGCTTGGTGGACTACGCGCAGAAGGTTGGGCGGAAAAAGAGTGTAAAAAAGAAGTAACGCGTTGCAAAAAACAAGAATATCATGTAAAAATAAATTATACTATTGAAAAAAAATTATATATAAAGAACAACAGTAATAGGGGGAGGGAGGGAGAAAAGTAGCATCCAGACTTAGAACTACGTTTACTCGGCTGCCTGAGGGGCAGCGGCCTCGGTGTTCTCAGCAGCAATTTCGGTCATATCGGAGGTCCAGAGCGTCAGATTGTCTCTAAGCAGCTGCATAATCAGGGTCGAATCCTTATAACTTTCCTCAGTAAGGTTGTCGAGCTCAGCAATGGCATCGTCAAAGGCCTGCTTGGCAAGCTGGCAGGCCTTCTCGGGAGAGTTGAGGATCTCGTAGTAGAAAACGGAGAAATTAAGAGCGAGACCAAGACGGATGGGGTGAGTGGAAGTGAGAGTCTCGTTGGCGATAACAGACGCGGCCTCGTAGGACTCGAGCGACTCGTTGGCAATCTTCTCCCGCTCCTCACCAGAGGCAAACTCGGCAAGGTAGCGGTGGTAATCACCCTTCATCTTGTAGTAAAACACCTTTGACTCATCGGCCTTTGCGCTGGGGATGAGGTTCTTGGCAAGAATTTCGAGAATGTCCTGGCAAATGTTGCCCAGCTCCTTCTCGAGCTTTTGTCTGTATTCTTTTATTAAGGAAACCTGACCCTCATTGTTTTTGCTCTCCTCCTTTTGCTCAATCGAAGAAACAATTCTCCATGAGGCACGACGGGCGCCAATGACGTTTTTGTACGCAACGGAAAGCAGGTTTCTCTCCTCAACACTAAGTTCATCGCCTGACGTGGCGACGTCCTTCATGTTCTGGACCATTTCCTCGTAGCGCTCAGCCTGTTCGGCCAGCTTTGCAAGATAGACAGATTCTTCACGGGAGGGCATCTAAATGACAATGATTAGAAAAAAGCGCAATTGAACCTGTTGAGAGAAAATGCATACCTTTATGTGTGGTGGTAATAACGAGATGTGTGTGTGTGGAAAGTAGGTAGGAATGTTGAGGGAAAGGAAGGAAAGGCAGCAAAAGGAAAATAAAGGTGGCCAAAGTGACAGAAGTTAATAGAGATTAGCAAATATTAAAAGCCAAAATAACAAAGATTATCAAAAGTTAACAGCAACGGCACAAGATGGTCTACGTGATCAAAACTTGGCGTCAAATGCACAAGTAGTTGAGACACTTGTGCCATAAAGTGAAAACAGACTTTGGTACTTGAGCCCCATGTTTCCCTCAGCCCCTTCTCTGAAGTTACATTGAATTAAAGTTCTTTTGGGCGCTACAAGTCACAAAAGTTAAGTTCTATTAGACATCGCAATTCCATAATAAAAAAAATATGATAAAAAAACCAGAGAGAACCTGCAATCAAAGTTATTGAAAGATCATGAGTCAGAAGAAAAGCAGTTGTGTGAATAAATCATTAAATTACCCTTAATGGATAGCTTTTCAGAGATATTTTGGCGCTGAATAAGACGCTTTAGGTAAGAAATCGATCTTGGGCCGCTGTCATAAAGAGTTTTTCTTATGTCTCAACCCAGTACTGCTCTTCTAACCCTAGCACTTGTCATCTACTTACCCGGCATGACCTTACCCATTATGACTTAGAATTGTGAGCATAGATAACCTTACACCCTATGACTTAAAAGCTGTGAAAATAGATATAACCTTACACACTATGACTTAAAAACTGTGAGAATAGATATAACCTTACCCGCTATGACTTGGTAAATGTGAGCATGGATTCACAACTAAATCAACCTTGAAGTGTTTTAATTTGATAAAAACTAAGTGTCGACCTGCGACTTTAGATACAGAAAACTTCAACAGAATCTTATACCCTGGATTCAATCTTTAGTTGTTGAAACTACATTTTGTAAGAGTAATACTATAGTAGTTAATTGCCTTAGCTCTACTTTATTTGTTAACTGCCAGTAACGCTAGTGTTGAATATAGCCTAGACGGCATCTTGACCAGTGTTTATTTTTGTTTGTGCCAATAGCTAACCACTTTCTAAAAAAAGCTTTTTCTTTTATTCTTTACAGGAAATGATTTCAAAAAGAAGTTGTGAGGTGTTCAATCTCAAATTGTTTTGAGCTAAAAGTTCGGGACTTTATTGGTGAGTGAGTTGAGTATATATAAAATTTTAGTATGTAGAAGCCAGAGCAAATAGCCTTGGCATGCTAAACCTGAATGTTTCCGTTATTACAACTGATTGTATTACAACATCGTTGTCCGCAGCAGTGGCAGGGTCTGGTTGTGCAGGATTTGAATACATTTCAAATAGCCGCTGATAATTTTGCTGCTTTTGTCGCCGGACAAAAAATGAATAAAGCAGCGGATTTATTTTTTTCATTATGACAAAATATATGAAAATTATGAGTTTTGATTATTTTGTTGTTAAATTAATATATATATATATATATATTGTGTTATAAAATGTTATCTTCTTTCTACTGGGTGATTACACGATTATGCATAAATTTTTATTAGTAAAACCAATGAAATTATTCAATTAATCAACAAACTAGTTGAGTTATTTTTCTAATGGACTTTAAACCGTATGAAATTTGATTTTGCTCATTTCGTTGTATATGTGTAGCATTACAACTTTTGTTTACAAGTGATCAACTTGTAAACTTGGATTTTTTCTATAAATTTTGAAAAAACAATTTTAACAGTGAATGGTGAAGATAAATAAATAACTTGAGCTGGTAAATTTTTTAATAACTAGTGAACCTTCTGCAAATATTGCTTTTTGAGCCGAAGACTAGTTGGATGTTAATGAAACTTATCTAAAAAAAAAAAAATGCAAGATGTTTTGACAGTCATGAGTATATCAGACTTGCAAAATTTCCCTTTGACTGATAACTAAGTGATAGATTGAAATGGTATTCAAAATATTGTTTTTACTAGATAGAGGAGTATTAATTGTGATAACTAACTGTTGGAAGTTTAGAGTTGTCATAGAGTGCAGAAACTGACACTGCGGCTTTGCAAGCTCTTACCTATTTAGTAGGTTAGACAAAACTACATTTATATAAGTTTTTCTTGTTTTTCTTTTATA
>JAJMRT010000184.1:0-39262 GCA_030558065.1 Geotrichum phurueaensis | reverse complement strand
GGAGTTTCAGTACGCTGTTGCCAGTCAGTACTGTCACGGTCGACTGCATCCCTCTGTCGCACTCAAGCACTATCGCTACGCTGACTACCGTAAAGGCTGGTTGCGTAATCTCGTAGATCGGTTCATCCCGCTTTTGCTGGGCACTTCGTCAAGCTCTACCGTAGTGAATCACCTCTCTCGGGATATTCTTGCCTGTTCTGTGCTTTTCCCCGTCTTGTCAATGTTTTCGGACTCTGATTTTTGGAATCAAATGATTGTCAATACCGCAGGACCTACTTTGCAGGACCGCCAAAAAGTAGAAAAACTTATGAAGGCCCTTAATGAGCATGCCACTGGTAATGCCACTGGCGGTAAGTCGATAAGCATCAAGCTTAGCCCTACTGCCGACCAGGGTGCGTACGAAAAGTTTATCCGGGACATTAACAAAACCCGAACTCTACCTGAAGCGCGCCAGGCTCGCTATTATATCTCAGTCCAACTTAAACGGAATATCAAGCAAGGGAAACAAGGAAACAATTCTGTTTACATCTCACGGTTACAGAACGCCAAAAACATAATTGACCGTCAGATTGCCAAGATCTCAGGCCAGCGACTGGAACGTATGTCGACAGTTGATCTCAAAGCTGGCGGAATTAATTATAAGGATCCAAGAGAAGACTACACGTTGAAGGATATTTTAAATGACCCTGCTTGTGCTGTTTACTTTATGGAGTATATGGATCAGAGCCGCCGCACTATGTTGGTCCAATTTTGGCTGACTGTCAACAGTTTACGAAACCCCTTAGAAGACGAAGTTAATGATAATGATACTAACGATACCACTACATCCACTATTAATGAAAATGATATTGCACAAATCTACAAGACCTATTTCAACGGCAAAATGCCATACATTTCTTCTGAAAATGAACAGGCCGTTGCTACGTTTGTGAAATCAAAGAACAATTCCCCCGAGCAGTACATCAAAGCCAGAAACGCCATACTTTATACTCAAACCTCGGTATATAAAGCCATAAAAATTCGCGATCTTGTCAACTTTAAAAAGTCGGACTTGTTTTTAAAGTTTCTTGCATCTGATCGTGCCGTTTCCAGTACTTCCAACAACTCGCCAGGTACTACAAAGAGTAGTGTTGATTCATTGCAGCTTGATAGTATTGACTACCAGGAGCCTGAAGATACTGTCAAAGCAGTGGCCGCGGTAGAGGAGGCCTTTAACAGCATTATGGAAAGCACCACGGTTAATAATAAGTCTAATTCTCTTTTTGATGACGAGGACAAGCCTAAGAAGGATAACTACAAGCCACTTTTTGAGTCTGATAGTGAGACCGAATCGGAGGAAGAGGATAATGAAGACAGCGATGGCGATGCGTCAAGTGAAGTAGATGAATTACATTTGGCTGCACCTGGTGATTTATCATTAACCGAAGCTATCAGTATTCTATCGTCAGAGATTGAAGTTTTGTATAGACAAGAGGCTGTCCTGCAGCCTCTTCTGCACAAAGCTGAACTCACCAATAACATTGGTAATCTGCGCATTTTGCGAAAATCAAAGGCCAGCCTTGAAAAGGAAATTCAACGAAAAGAATTACAGCGTCAGCAGTATATTGTGCAGGAAAGCGATAACAGTTTGTTTGGTCGTTCCAACATTCAGATCCGTTCTTATATGAACTCTTCTGATCAAGGTGGTCATTATATGCTCTATATTATTGAAGTTGAACGGCTTGCGTCGGATGGCAGTGTTTCGGCTGGTTGGGTTGTTGCTAGACGGTATAGCCAATTTTTCCAGCTACATCAACATTTACGTACACGGTTCCCCCAGGTCAAGAAGCTTGACTTTCCTAAAAAAGGCGTTGTGCTCAAGTTTCAGCACAAGTCCTTTGTGGATGCGCGGAAAATTGCTCTGCAAAACTATTTGCGTGAGTTGCTAAAAATGCCCAATGTATGCCGAAGTAAGTCATTTCGCCTATTTCTTTCCTCGGAGACGTTTTCCGTTGATTCGCTTTCCAATAGTACTAGCACAGACACTAGTTCTATCAACGAAGTTGATACCGAGGAGATTGACATGCGCAAAAGTATCACTTCTGATATTGACGCTGAGGCGGAACTTGATTTGGCCCGACCATTTATTCAGCCCATTTGCGATCTTTTCATTCAAGTATTTGGTTTTGACCGGGGCAATAACTGGTTGCGTGGACGCGCCGTCGTCGTTGTTGTACAACAGATTCTTGGTGGTACCATTGAAAAAAAGATTCGTGAGTCCGTTGCGGGGCTTGCCAATGAACAGAATATTACAAACTTGATTCAAAAGATTACCGACTCAATCTGGCCTGATGGTAAGATGAAGGGACCGTCACCGGTGCGAACTAATTCGGAAAAACTTAAATGCCGGCATGACGCGGAGGTCATTGTGCATGGTCTCATCCGTGATGCTTCTATAAAGATTGTGGGCGGATCTAGCTCACGTTATGCTTCGACGCATGTGTTTGGCATGTTTCAAAATGAAATTTTGAATGCCCATCTGGTGTACACCCTACTTGATGTAATTATCGAGCAGTTGTTTGACTAGTTGGCAATTCCTTTTGACAATCAAAAAAAAAAAAGTTCATTGCTTTATACATGCTACAGTTTAATAGATTAGCTCTCTAGTGCTAAGTTTGTTTAAATGCATATAAACATCGGTGCCATAACCTTCAATGCTTTGTAGAACGACATCTCCGCCAAAGTACC
This sequence comes from Geotrichum phurueaensis, assembly GCA_030558065.1. NCBI lineage: Eukaryota > Fungi > Ascomycota > Dipodascomycetes > Dipodascales > Dipodascaceae > Geotrichum > Geotrichum phurueaensis. The sequence continues at coordinate 36,535 of JAJMRT010000184.1, read as the reverse complement.
GCGCGTAAAGACGGGTAATGGGCAGACCGTAGCCAAAACCTGCCATGGGCGCATTCATCATGGGCTCGGAAAACTCGGGGTCAATGTCCGGGGCGTCCTTTACAGTTGTGTAGTTGTACAACCAAACTCGTTTTTGCACAGAGCGCGGGATCCCGCCACCCTTGTCACTAATGCGAATAGTAAAGTCTTCGGAGCCGTCACCAACAACAATTGTAATGGGTGGGTACTTGGCGGCCTCGAGGTCAGTACCATACCGCTCCACGACTGCACGCAACGAGTTCTTGACCACCTCAAAAATCATATGCGAGAGGTGCGCGGGGATGTACATGTAGCGCAAGTTCTCGTTGCATTCTATAATTACCGTGGGTGCCTCGTACATGCCGTACCAGTCTTCACAGATCTGCTGGGCAAGCTTCGTTGCATGTCCAATAGTTTCCTTAATGTTAGTGTGAGTGCAAATGATACCGACATAGTCCTTAGCAAATTTACCTTCCATGAGAGCAAGTTGTTGACCAATAAGCATACGGATGCCAATGCGCGACATAAAAAACCGGTCTAAAAAGCTCTGGATATCTTGCTCAAACACCTCAGTGCTATATTTGTCCTTGTTGGTACCTTGTAGCGTAGCACCATAGTCGCGGATACCTTGGGCCATTGTAGTGACTACAGCATCGTGTCTTTTGCGCACGCTTGTAAGGCATTCGGAAAAAAGAGTGAGGTAGTCATAGACTTCGCGCGGCCAGCGCTGGTCGCCGTCGTACTTGGCTAGTGGGGATGTTAGCCCATTCAGAATGCGATCACGTATTGATCCCAGAATTGATTTTTCTGGCTTGTCGTGTTCGGAGCTCGGCTTGCTCGCTTCGGCGTGCTTGCGTCGAATAAGATACTGCTCTGCTGCTAAATCTGGGTCCAGACTGCTTGGGATAGCGAGACTCTGGCTCGACGATTCCAGCAGCTCAGACTTGACATTGGTTGGGATGTTTTCTTTTACGTACTTGACCATTTTGGTGATGTCTTCAAATGACTGCACATACCAGCTGAGGACGCGCTGAATACTTTGAGTCTGTGCTAACGGTTCCGGCAAATTCTCTAGCTCATGGACCTTGTGTGCTAGTCGCACGGGCAGTTCGTCGGCCATAAATTGTGACGCGCGAAATACCGTTGCCGTTGTAGGCTTTCTCCCAAACTGTGCCATTTGCGCCAGCGATAGCGCCGTAGGCGGGAACCGTGCATAGTGCGCAAGCAACTTTGTAGTAGCCGCCGACTTTTTCAATGCTGTAGGCATGATAGTTAGGCGCTTCTCAATAGCGTTGGTAATCTCTATTTTTGAGAGGAGAAAAAAAGAAAAAAAAAAAAAAAAAGAGCAAAGATGAAAAAGAAAGAGAAATGAGCCAGTCTCCAGGTTTTAAAAACTTAATGAGGTTTTGGTCGCCCTGAACTTAGAGTTTATTTATCCTCGGAACTTTAAAAGGACGACTGAGAAAATAAGGTTGAAATACGCAGTCATGTGAGCACAAATTTGGGCTTCAGTATTAATGCATAAACTTTGACAAATGCACACATAAGCAAGACGTAATAGATGACACATCAATAGTCTATTTTCAATCTCTTCGTTTCAATTTTCAGCACCGGCCCTTGATGATCTTGCACTCTTTAGTTGCAAAAAGTAAATATACCACAAGCCCAGTCAGCCATGCCTACCGCACAAGAATTGAGAGAACGCCGACAGGCGCGTATTAAGAATGGCGGCCGCAACCGTCTTGAGCAGATCACAAAGACGGCCCTTCCTGATGATGCTAGTCGCGAATACAAAGGTACATTAATACATATTCTCGTTGATTCTTGGTGTATTTGCTAACGCTTAATTATATAGAGCATGATGTTTCGCAGACAAAGCCGGCCGCACCGGAGCCTACTTCAACATCTGATAATATCGGTGCTGATGTTGTTCATGACGATCCAGAAAGTGATATCATTGAGATTGTACGCCAGGAGCAGGGCGGCAATGTTGAAATTGAGGACGATGTGTCTCCGGAGTTTGCCAACGATCCCTTGTTCAAGCTTTTGAAGGAACTTAACACGTCGATGGAGGCTGGCGGCGAAATCCCCACGAACTTTGACCCTTCGGCATTATTTGCCAATATGCCCGGTATGGGTAACATACCTACTGGTGGCTCTGGCATGAGCCAGCCGCCGCCCGCGCCCGTCAAGAGTCGCGCGACAATGATCATGGATCTCACTTGGACGCTGATCCATTTTTTAAGTAATCTTGTGCTGGCGCTTTATCTTGGTCTGCACAAGAGCCATGAAATCGCATTCAATGAGAACGGAGAGGTTGAGGCCACTGCCGTTGGAGAGGTCCCGTCGTCGGCGCGCCTTTTGTGGTACTTTGCCACGCTCCAGCTGATACTTCAGACCTCAAAGTTCTTTTTTGAGGCACGCGTGCCTCCGCCTCCATCAAAGATTGTCAGCCTCGCATCATTCCTGCCTCAGCCGTTTTCAGGCTACATCATTACGGGCGTCCGCTACGTGCGTATTGTTCAAACTATTTTGCAGGATTTCTGTCTGCTACTGTTCATAGCGGGCATTGCGAGTTATTTCAACTAGACGCCTTTAATTAGTCTTGCTAAGAGTTTTTTTTTTTTTTTCAGTTTATTTATAGTAAATATGGTATATAGGTCTAACTGTTAATAAGGGCCGCAATGGTATTGTCAAACTCCTTAGCTGTGTCTTCCACAATGGAGGAGTCGCCAACAGTCTCATCAGCATACGAGTAAGAGAGGACTAATGGACCATTGATGTAGGAAACAGCTGAACAAAGTATAGGTGGGCCTTCAGAGCTAATGCCCTGTAAAAATCTAAAGTTGTCGAGACTCCATTCACTCAGGCTTGCAGGCCGGTTTGGAATTAAAACAGTAGAAACTTCAACTGAAAATGTGCGTGCCTCGCCAATTCTTCTTTTATATAGCTCGCATTGGTCTCCAGCCACGCTGATAAACTCGTTGGTGGCATCTTCGACGCCACGGTCAATGTAGCCCTGAATGATATTGCGGATCTTCGCAGCATCCTTCCAAAGGTCAGAAATGTTGGTTGCGGTTGAATCGACAGGGATGCTGGAAACAAAGTCTCCGTAAGGCGTTTTGCCGTATTTTTCAATGCCCTTGACAAACGAGCGTGTGTTGCGTGGGATAGTGCAGGTGGCCTTGGGGTAGTTTTTACCCTTGGCCCGGAGGGCTTTTTGAAGCGAGTAGAGAACAGCCGCAGAGATTACAGAAGTGATTGACGTTTTATGTTGTTTGGTTTTGGCGGCAAGCTTTTTGAGATCTTCTGCGGAAATAGTATTGTAATTGCTCTTGGTCAAAGCTGGCTTGTCAAAAGAATTGAACACTGGAGTGCCGGCCCAGAACGCAATGTTGGCATCATCTGGCGGGGTAAAGCCCTTGACAGGCCCTGTCAAACAGAGATCTTTTAGACCCAGTAGAACCTCAAACGAAGGGATCGGTTGAATGTTTCCTGGAATTTCAAGAATATAATCAACTGACTCATCCTTGGTCAATTCAGCTTGAGAATTGAGGTTCTCTGTCAATTTAACAAGAAAGTCCTGCGCAGAAGTGCCGTCAAATAGAGAATGGTGGAAGAAAAAATTCAGTCTTACTGCACCATCAATGAGAGGCGTGATCCACAAGCGCCATCCTGGAATCAAGTCAAGGTTGGGAAACTGCTCAGAAACCTGCTGACAGACATGAGCTTCGAGGGTGTCAAGATCTGACTGCTTGCGCCATATGATGTTCTTCGCGAGATCCACTTTCTCAGCAATTACCTGATAGTATTTGCCATCATGGACTTGCAAAAGAGCAGTAAGCGCGGGATGGTCAAGCACAATGGGTTTGACTGCGGCCAGCAATTGAGAGGGCAAGAGAGCAGTCTTGGTGGGGTGCCTAAGACTGGCACTGACGCTGATAGTCAAGTATACGTTCAATATGTGCCTGTAAGCGGAAGACGCCTCAGCGATACTTAGAGGGCGGGAGTGTGTCATAGTGATTTTTATTTGTTTTTTTTAATATTTTTTTCAAGATAAGGTTAATTCAAAAAAATGAAATTCAAAAGAATTGTGTAGGATCTTGGATGTTAATAGAGGTTTAGGTTTGACTTGGTTTTTTTTTTATATATGTATTGCGATTGATTTTTGTCACGATTATTTTCTGGAGAAACGTGCAAACCTACGAAGGGGAACCGCGATGTGTGAGTAGACCTATAGGCACGAGTAGAAAAAAAAACCACTTTTATTCATTGATTTTCCCTGAAATTTTGGGGGGAAAGACCATATTTATATAATTATTTAGCTTCTGAGGTCTCCAACCTGACAACTTCCAAGGTGCTTAACTGGATTTTACCCATGGCGATTAGCACCTGTTTTAAGCCACGCTATCATACCCAATAATAGCTTTATTAAAATTATAACAGAAAGTAGCGACGCTTAAACACATAACCTGTAAAAAGCTTGAAACACTTGAATGAATGCTATGGTACAAGATGTAAATGCTGTAACTGGAGCAGCTATTGCTAACCGATTGAGTTTCTGCGTCAAGACAGCAGCTAGTGAGGTTGAACATAAAACTTTTACAAATCAAAGTCAAATTTAATAAAACGAAGCAAGCTTTCCAAGAATCCTCGCAAGCCTGCTTTCATGGTTAAGTGTTTTTGTAGAGTCTAAATATAGCAAAATTTATGTGTATCAACGAGGTATCGAGGACAATCTTGCTACGTTTATTTTATATCATCAACAAGCCATATAACATATACTGTTATTGTAGATTCATATGGCCAATAAGTATATATATATATATATAAGTTTTACTCGATAGCAGTCAGAAAACTCTACTTTCATAAAAGCATACATGTTAACAAAATATCCATCAGATATCCTTTAGGATATTTTTTTATAGGTTTTGTTGGAAACCAAGCTGTCTATTTAGCTCAAAAAGGAGACCTAAAATATTTAAACTGTACTCAAGCCTTTACAACTTTTTTGGTTTAACAAGTAAAGAGTACTTGAACTGGTTCCAATGCCTGAAAGACAGACTTCTTCTTACCATAATTATGATTATAAAATGTCAGAAACAGGCTGATATTAATATTGCAGAAAAACATTATTTGCGCGGGTATAAGTTCAGAGTAAAAACTCATACTGAGTTGATTCAATTAAGCTCCAATCCAAACTTTTCAATGAGAGTCTTACCAAACTCTCTGTGCATGTCCTCAACTATCTCGTCGTCGATAATCTCAGTCGACCATGCAAAGGAAAATCTCATACCGCCATTCCGCTGCGAAATCGCGCTACATGTCAACGGTGCACCCTCAGCCGAAGTCCCTTGAAGAAAAGCAAAGTCGGTCAACGCCCAATTGTCACTAGAAACATTGGTGTCTTCGACAAGAATGGTGGAAACCTCCATAGTAGCCGAGCGCTTCTTTCCAAAGCGCTGCTCGTACTTGTAACGCTGATTACCGGCACGGCTAGAAAACTCAGCTATTGAATCTTCAGCACCACGATTAACGGAGTCTATAATGGCACGTTTGGCATCTTGCGCGAGCTCAACCAGGTCTCTCGTATCGTTCTTTTTAACGTCAAATTCAATGCTGGAAACAAAATCTCCGTATTCTGTGTTCTTACCAACTAAAGGTCGAAGGTTCCGTGGAATAGTGCCTTTGAGAATTTCGTAATCTTCCCCCCGTCGAATTAGTGTTTTGTTGAGTGAGTCGAGGGCAAGCACAAGCAAAAGCGCTGTGATAGAGGTGTTGTTCTTCTTGCAGTATGTGGCTAATGGCCCAACGTTACCAATCACAAGATAAAGGCTCTTAGTTAAAACAGGGAGGCTGTCATTTTGCAAGACAGGGTTACCGGACCAAATGTTGGGACAGTTTGTGGGATCGTATAGCTTAGGTTTTGTTTTCAGATCTAGGTCAAGTCCAAAAAGCGTCTCAACCGAGGGAATTAACTCCAATTGAGCTGGCACTTGCACTACAGGGTTGTCCTCCGTGACTTTGCCTTTATTCAACTCGTGCTTAAAATCAACTAGGAACAACTTGGCTGATGTGCCATCAAAGATAGTGTGATGGAAAAAGAAGTTGACTTTAGTGATTTCACCAACAGTGGTTAACCACAGCCGCCAAGGTGGAATCGCATTGATTTGCTCAAACTGTGACGAGACTTGATGACAGATATCGGCTTCGAGTGATTCCAGTGAGTCATGGTTTTTAAATACAACGTTTTGAATCAGGTTGATCTCTGAAAGTAGCTGAAGTCGATAATTGTCTATAGCTTCGTCGTGAATTATGACAGTCGAAAGAGCAGGATGCCGACTAGCAATTGCACGCAGGGCAGTAAAGACTAGGCCATGACTCAATGGTGCACCGCTGTGGCTTGCAATGGTCGCTCCGAATGCAACAGAGAGATAAATATTCATGTCATGGCGAAAAGCTGAAGCTGCCTCTATGACTCCAAGGCCTCGGGTATGGAGCGGTTTATGCGGTGTTTGTTCGAGAAAAGACATGGTAATGCGGGTCTAGGGGAGGAGATGGGTTAGTGAGTGGTTGCGACCTGCTTTGGTTTCGGTTTTTTTCATTTTATTTTTTTTTAGGTTTTGCAAGGAGACACAACGTTAACGACCCACAAGAAAATATGAAAAATCTCCGATCTGCAGCTATTTATACTTCATTATACCTCCCTCCAAAACTTCCCTCCGTCCCAATATCTGGAAGGGTATTCTTTTTCCCAGAATAAATCAATAGATTCCAATTAGCAAGTCAAGCCATCTTTCTTGACATTTCAGTTGTTCTTTAAATTACCAGCCCGATGCAGTCAGCTATTACGCTCCTCATCTTATGTCTGCTTATGGCAGTCTCGTACGTGTCACCACCATATTCAAGATTACATTGCAATCCTTTCTAACACCCTTTCAAGCTGCTATTTTGCAGGCCTAGTGCCGCTTATCATCCCATTGTCGCAACACAATATCCGTCTGATTTCAGTTTTTGGTACCGGTATTTTGATTAGCACAGCACTTCTTGTCATCATCCCAGAGGGCGTTGACACCCTCTACTCGACAACCGACACTGCTCCGCGCGCAAAAGTTGGTCTCACACTGCTTGCAGGATTTTTAGTCATGTATCTTGTCGATAAACTTCCCACGGTTAGTCTAGCCTCTGAGAACGGTAGCTTTCTGCCGCTTTCCTTTGACATGTCTACATCGCGGTTCAGTAACCCGGAAAACCCATTAAGTCCCACCAGCACAGCACCTGCTTCTGGCCTACACCAACATGACTCCGTCAAATCAACATCTGTTGGACTCGTCATTCATGCACTTGCTGACGGCATTGCGCTTGGTGCCTCTGTTGCAACGGAAAATTCAGCACTTGAAGCAATCATTTTTCTCGCGATCATGGTGCACAAAGCTCCTGCTGCGTTTGGACTTGCGGCGGTTGTTTTGCAGGCCGGCGGCGTAAGCCGTGCTAAAAAGACTCTTGCTATCTTCTCACTCTCCGCACCTGTCGGCGCGGTCCTCACGTACCTTGTTATCACTATTCTGGGTTCGTCGGACACTGCGCTGATACAATGGTGGACGGCTATTCTGCTGATTTTCTCCGGCGGCACCTTCCTATATGTTGCTGTGCATGTCATGCAGGAGTCGGGTAACGCGAACTCGCTGGCCGAGTTGTTGGTGTCCGTAGGTGGCATGCTAGTGCCGCTGCTTACGATGTTCATGCCTGATGACTAGTGTTATAGTCCAAATAGACATAAAACAAATATCATTAGAGCTAGAAACCGAATGCATATAATCGAGAAAAAAAATACTGTGAGTATAAAAGCACAGTCAGTGTCTGGCACGATATTATTATTTTTTAAACAGTCTCTCTTCTCTGGCTACTAGATTACGATACTGATTGAATGAGCAAAAAAGGATTGATTCGACCCAGGATTAAATCAGAGACGTTCTGCGTGTTAAGTAGATGTCATAACCAACGAGACTATCGAATCATTTCTTATTCAAAAAAACTTTTGTGCCTTGATTGAAAACAATTGGGCACTTTTATAAATCCCAAAAAAGTCTTATATTTTGTAACTTTTTATTCTTTGGACACTCTGAACAATATTCTAATTTTCCCAATTGCTGGAATCTTCTTATTGAACAAAAAAGAAGTGTGCCGGTCTTTTTTTTTTTTCCTTCTTTTTTCTTTCTTTTTTCTCACAACAAATGAGCCGAATGTTTTTTATTTTCTCTCCACAAAGGCAAGTTCTATGTTGTTTGATCTGCTATCGAATGTTCATTAGCTGTATTCCATAAGAACAACTTGTTTCCAGCCCTCCTGTGTCGTTTGTGTTTAGGGGAAGTTCATAATCAAGTCTTTTTTCTCTTAGAGATTTGAGCCTTTCGTCTGCTTGAGCTCCTTCAAAATAACATTACTGGTTACAAGAATGTTCTCAGCACTGACAACTACTCTTTTATTTTGTCACCCTTATTGACGTCTATTTTTGTTTTTGTCAGGTTGGCCTAGTGACAAACAAGTGCGATGTACTCAAGCATACTTTTGGCAGTTCCCCGTTAGTCCTGAGGCTGCCTTTTCTAGCCAAGCGTTAAAAATCCTGAAGATTTGCAGCGAAAGGTTCCATTTTTTTGCCGAGTCACGACTGTGGGCGTTTACCACAAGATTACTATTCTCGTTCAACAAACCTCAGCAGAATGGCGATGCGGAACGTCTCAATTGCACTTTTCTGGGCAAGACTCGATACTTGCTTATAATGACGCGCCTGCTGGCTTGTAGAGTAGGTCCTGATTTCAGGTTGATCCGGGGGTTTGGCAGCTCTGTTCATGTTATTATTCCGGGCGAGCGCCTTCAAGTCAGGGTTGACTCATTGACTTTTTTACTGTGAAAAGTGAATTTCATTCGCTACAGTCTGAATTGCAAGGCTTATCGTGTTTCGACAAGAAATGGTCGGGCTGTCGAGTATGCAGATGCTGGGTTCAGTGAGAGGCTCTTTCCTAATGTCGATTCTAACAGTCTCGTTTCAGTCCTTTTTGGCACTGGTGGATCTTCTGTCGATGTCTCTAAAATACCGACCTCTTCGGGTCATCATTTCCCTCCTTTATTTGATATTGGTGTACCTTTTGCTGTGTTTGTCCTCTTTGAGTTTTCTGCTGGTATAGTTTCCTCTGGTTTTTCTGTAATGGTACCTAGTGTTGTCGGATCTTCTAGCTCTTTTTAGCCCCTGGATCTCTCTCCCTCTGAGCTAGTGAAAACTTTTTCCACTCCCATATCTGCCTGTGTGCTACCATTTTTTAGACTATGTTAGTTGCTGGCTATCATGTTGTGACAATCTATTGTTTTTCCTTCACCCTATCTGATCTCTTTATTGCTGGTAGTTGTACTATCAATTTAATTGGAATCCTCGTTTTTTTTTTTCTTTTAATAATTTTTTTTTATTTGTTACACGACTTTATGATTATTTTTTATTCCCTTCTCTGTTCGACTTTTTCATTCTTCTTGCTTCCATTTTTGATCAGCTCCATTGAGCACAGATTTTTCGGTTGTTTTTCATTCCCTTCCCTGTTAGACCTTTCATTCTTGTTGCTTCTATCTTTGATCATCTCCATTGAGCTCAGTTTTTTTTTTTTTTTTTTTTTTTTTTTTTTTTTTTTTTTTTTTTTTTTTTTTTTTTTTTTTTTTTTTTTTTTTTTTTTTTTTTTTTTTTTTTTTTTTTCAATTACCATTATCCTGTGGCGGGATTAATACGAACTACTTAAATCTACAAAAAATAATTTGGATTTAATTGACAATCGAACTAAATTAAAAATAAACAGTAGGGATTATCAAACGTAAATCCTTAGGGCTTGCGTTTTTTGTGCTTGTGTTTTGAGCACTTACAATTTGAGCGCTTGCAGCGGGCAGAAGTGGATGAGGTAAATTTGGCAGCGCTGTACTTAGTGGAAAAAGTGAGCTGTGGAAAAACAGAGTTAACGATTGACAGCGGGTTTCTTTTGCAAGAGAATACGTTGAATCATCTCCACACATGGTTTGGCTTGACGGCTTTCTAAACCGACTGCGAGATTGTTTGGCAAGCTCAACGTCTGATGAGTGGCCTTAGAAAGAGGTGGATAGAATGACAGCGCTTAAATTGGTGGAAGCAGTGAGCTTTGAAAGCAAGAAGTTATTTTTCAACGCTGGTAGTAGGCTTGCAGCAGTATCATCAGCAGAAGCCATGGTTGTTGAGTGTACAATAGACGGATTGAAAACATTTTTATCGATTGCATCAAGCTTTGAGTTTGACTTTAAAAGAATGGTAGATTTGGAAATCTCCGTAGCATTCATGGGGTCATGGGAATCAACTTTACTCATAAGTTCCAATTGTCACTCAGATAAATTATGTTTCTTATCGGGTGTCTCGTCAAAATATAAGTGAAAAGCAGCCTTTTTGGAAGATATGGAATTTTACTTGCCAAGCAAATAATTGCTGGTTTCTATCTCCATTGGTCAAAGTAACTGACGAAGTTGATGAGGTTAATTTATTTGGAGTCAAGTCCAAGAGCTGCTTAAGTGTAGGGCCGTAATCAATTTCAAGCAAAATGTATTTCGTATTTCTGAAAGCATCCTTTGATTACCAAACTTTTGTATAAATTCTGCGTATGTTTCTGATGTTTGGGTGAGAAAGGCCAAGAAGATTGAGTCAGAGATATGGCTGGGTAAATTTTAGTTTGTTGAAAAAGACGACAACTTATTCCCACGTAAAAGCTTGCAGAAAAGTTTTTCAGATTGTAAGTGAGACTGCGTGATAAGCTTGATATCTGAGTCCTTGCCATGGCGAAAAGTGGATGAAACAGCTTTGATAGCGCTGAACTTTGTTTGTGTAGCAAGCCGTAAAAAAACCTTACCAATTTTTTTTTTTTTTTCAAACAGGCTTGCAAGACATCTCACACTCAACTTATTTGAATTCCGTCTTGTTGTTTGAGAAAAGCTTCATGATTAGTATTTAAATTTTCTGAAAAAACTTTAGGGTACTAATGAAACCTTAAAACTTTAAAAAGGTGTAGAAGTGTTGACTCTGGGTTTGGAGTGGGCATTGAGCTTTCCAAGAACTACATTGTGAAAAAGAATCGCAGTTAGTACAACATGTAATTGCAAGCGTGTTAGAAAATTCTGCTAACCGGGACAATTTTTAGTACTTTTCTGATTTTGGATAGGAAAAGTTGGTTTGAAAAAATAAAAACGGAATAGAAAAAGAAAAAAAATGTAGAAACGACTATAAAGTATATAGAAAACAATCACAATGCTTTTGAAATTTACGCTCACAGTTAGACTTCAAGTTCAGAAATGACTAACTTCTCTGAGCTTGTCGTTTGCCTAAGCCAGCGATCGGTAGCCTATGTCTTCTTAGATAGATAGTCAAATAAAAAGTTTGTTTATTGTCTTTTATCTAGAAGTTACTCAACAAATAAAATAACAAAAAATATTAAATGGTCATATAGCTTCAACACATATAGCAATGAGACTGACAAGGTAGAGAGCTCAACGCGTAAAATGGGGTTTCTACATTCAATGGCGCTGCATTTTATTTTCAAGGAAAGTTGATTTTTTGCGTTTCTTTTTATATCTTCTTTCTAACAAAAATAGGGATTTTATCATGAAAACATTATCATTTTCAACTGTTTAATTTTATAGTGAGAGCTGAGCTCAAAATTAAATGTATTTTTTTTTTCATTTCGTGCTACATAGTCAATCGGTTGAATAACAAATTTTTCACCAGTAATAACCAAAAGCGGAAGTCGTTATCAGATGTTCAATCTAGGTAGTATCTCAATCTCGACTCGCTGAATCTGGTAACTTTTACTTGTCTTAACTTGCTTCAGCAGGGAGACCCTGACGAGTAATCACCGACAGAGGTAGAGAAGATTCTTCCTGCGCAATCTTAAGGATTTACTTAAATTTTACACCCGACAGCTGATTAAATTGCAAGATAATCACTTTTATTGTCACTTTGTTAGTGTATACTGATTATTTGTTTGCTCTCAACTTTCCGTTGTATCTCAGCAAATCGGAATTTTCGATGCAGTAGCATGGTCCGTGTTTTAACGGCAACGTTGCTGGTCTGCTATTGACTCACAAGCTGAGACGTTATTTTTCGGAATGTAAGCCAAAGCCACATGCCGAGCCAAATTATCAATAAGAAACTATATGGTGAATAGTGAATAATATTCTTTTTATACAAGTTCTGCTTACTTCGTGGGAGAGCCCCTATCTATATAATTTTTAACAACTACTCTGGTCGCCAACCTGACACAAGCACACTGCTCAACGCAACCCTCCCAAATCCCATGAAAAAAATAGAATAAAAAATAAATAAAAATCAGTGGTAATTATTTTGATCCTCGACAGATTTCACCCCCTGTCGTTTGCGGACTTTACCTGTTGTGCAGCGGTTGTCTGTTTTAGTTTTTTTTTTTTTTTTTCATAATTTTTCATTACTCCCCAAAGTTTGTCTCTTTTTTTTTTTTTTGCTCACAGCCTTTCTTCCCTTCCACGTTTCATTTCTTTCTCCCATTGCCCGGATCCACTTCTCAAGTCCACCACCCACCCACCATATACCCAAATTCTCTGCCTAAGAGTATGCTTTAAGCGATGGCCCTGTACAATTTCAGCAGCTCTATTGAAGACCACCCGGCATTACAGAATCATCCGCGTTTTCGTCGTATCATCCGCGATTTACGCTATGGCATACACACATCCGCCACCAAGACCTCCGAGTTCTATAGCCGTCAGGGCCCCGTGAATCGGGTGTTACTTGTCATTGCTGCTTTAGCTTTTCTTGTTGCTATTGTTCTTTTTGGAGTATACCGCGAAAGTGTGCTTGCACTGCTTGTCTCCTTTGCTGATGCGCTACGTGCTCTGCGATATGGCCCGCTCATCATGGGCGGCCTTGTCGTGGCAGTGTCCTTTCCACCGCTTATTGGCTACTCAATGCTTTCATCAATGTGTGGCATGATTTACGGGTTTTGGGGCTGGCCCCTACTGGCAGGCTCTACGGTTCTCGGCTCTGTGCTTTCCTTTCTTGCGTGTCGTTTGCTGTTTCAGGACTACGCGCTCCGCCTCGCGCACTCCAACACAAAGTTTGCTGCCCTTACTGGCACCATGCAAGGCGATGGTATCTGGCTGTTGATGATGATCCGGCTATGCCCCTTGCCTTACTCTCTGTCAAATGGCGCGCTGGCGTCGGTACCTTCAATTTCCATTTGGCGATTTGGCTTTGCCACAGCACTGGCAACCCCAAAGCTTTTTTTGCACATTTTTGTTGGCGATCGTCTTGTTAAAATCACTACCGAGACTGACCCCGCAGCGAAATTAATTAATATTATCTCTATGGCTCTTGCCGCAATCCTAGGCCCAGTGACGGCGTATCTTATCTACATCAAAACAGTTGAGCGGGTGGAGCAGAACGAGGCCTACCAGGCAGTTGAGCTCGAAAATAACAATTTACCTGATCCTGAACGTGATAGCTTTGATATTGAAGATGACGATCTTGAAAACCAGCGATAGCCGCAACTTGATTAGACTACAAGGGCATTGGCAGCGCCAACCCAATATCCTAAATTTTTACATTTTCCTCAACAACATTACCGTATATAAATATATACATGTATAGCATCTTATCTTATATATTTCTATGTGAACATAATTTATTTACCAACAATGTCGGTCCACTTTTTACCAGCCAGACCCTCAATGATGCCCTCCTTGACCTCAGTCGCAACACCAGGACCCTTGTAAGTAATAGCAGTGTATAACTGAACAAAGTCGGCACCTGCATGCGCAAAATCAATAGCATCCTGACCAGAAGCAATACCACCAGCACCAATGATAGTAATATCGCTGCCAAGCTCCTTTCTCAAAGTCTTCAGGGCCTTAAGGGCGAAGGGCTTAACGGGAAGACCGGATAAACCACCGGCCTGATTAATCACAGTCTTGTCGTGGGTGCGCAGAGAATCGGGGCGTTGAATGGTGGTGTTAGAGACGATGACACCGTCAACCTTGGAGGCTTTAACTGCAGCAGCAATAGATTCAATTTCGGGCACAGTCAAATCAGGGGCAATTTTAACAACGACGGGAGGCAGGGTATCGTAGGGCAATTGATCTCTGCGGTCGACAACAGTCTTGAGCAGGTTCTTCAACTTCTCTTCGCTTTGGAGATCACGGAGACCGGGGGTGTTGGGACTAGAAACATTAACAACGAGCACGTCGGCATGAGGGCCAAGAGAGTCGACACCCTTGGTGTAGTCGGTGATCTCATCACCAGTCTTGTTCTTGCCAAGGTTGATGGCAAGTGCTGACAGCGGTCTACCGGCAAATCTAGTATCTTGCGAGAGATTGAGGGCGGCTTCTCTGAGACGAAGTCGCGCCGAAACGGTCAGATGACCATCAGAGTTAAAGCCATATCTATTGATGACAGCGCCGTCGCGCTCAAGTCTGAACACTCTGGGCTTAGGGTTACCGTCCTGGGGGAGGGGCGTGACGGAGCCGACTTCTACATATGAGAAACCCAGGTTGAAAAGGGAGTCAATCGCCTCACCATGCTTGTCGAAACCAGCCGCAATGCCGAGAGGGGTTCTCAGCACAATTGGCTTGACTTTAGGGTTACTAGAGTTCTTGAAAAGTGTGACTTTCAGCAGGCCTTCGGGATCGTTCTTGTTGTCCCAGTCGGCAGGCACGCGGGGAGCCAATTCGGGATGCTTAAAAACCTCAATGGCCAGGCGGTGCGCCTGCTCACCGTCGAGGGTAGCCCGGACAACGGGCATTGCAACGTACTTGTGGAAGCCCGTGCGAGCGTCGCGACCGTAAAAGTAGTAACCGGCACCAGCGGCAACACCTGCAACTGTAGTAAGGGTAACGGCTTTTCGCGTGTATTTAAACATGGCGCGGGAGGATTTGACTGCAATTCAAAGAGGAAGGGGGAGGGGGTTATGGAGTGTGCAGTGAGTCTTGCAAGTCTGCGACAGGCAGGAGAGTCAGTCAGGAAAGCTACGATGAAATGGAAAAAATTGGTTGGCTGATTCGCTGTGCCGAGGAGGGTTACCCGGCGCTTCACAACTCGTTTATAGTGATGGAAACCAGCGCGTCACAAACGCGGGCAAAAAAAAAAAGAGCATTATTGTTAACAACAATAACCGCTAAAATAAAGGTCTGCAAACAAAAAATATGTATAGATTTTTGTAATTAAATGATGTGAGTTAATGTGTGTTTTTTTTTTTGGTTTTTTTTTTTCAGATCTGAAAGTTTACTTCGAACCTAGGCGCGGCAAGTATCAACCACAACATAGAAATTGTTCTGTCAATGCTATGATGATTCTTGAATTGTTCGCTGTCAGTTGGAAATGTTAAAATATCTTGTAATTGCCATTGCTATCTCATATTTTTACCCAATATCAATTAGCTTTTTCTGCAGTACTTGTTTTTATTGAAATCGATTCCGGCCCATATATACATGTATACACTTACGCGCTTATTTCTATCAGTGAAGAAGCTTTTTAAATTCTGTTTCTTAATTTTTATTTCCATTGAAAAATCTTTCTTGATCTCTTCATTGCTATTTAGACATATAGGTTGCAGTGAAATAAACGTGTATTACTATAGTAAAGACATTTCCATTACTGTTTCAATCCTCTAAAAGCAGACCTTCTTCCAAACACTATACATGGTTTTCAACCTTTTCTATAGATCTTAAAACAATTTTATATAAACAACTGTGGGTGATGGGCAATAAAAAAGCAGGTTTTTTTTTTTCTTAGCAATGTAACTTCAGAAGAAATAACATCACTGCATTTCTCATCTAAATATAGATAGTAGTTTTATGTAGCGGTGTCTAAGACAAATTTCACTATCATTCAATACTTAAAACAAATCACTAAATGGCTTTTGTTTTTTGTCAAGATGAAATAAATAATTGTCTCATAATTGCATTATGTTTACGGTTAATACTCAAGTCTCATTTTCACTACACCCACTCACTACAAGGTTGATTCTACCATTCTATTATAAGAACCACTGACTAGAATTTCATTTTAATTTTTACAAATATACATAGATATACATATATATATATATAGTATATAATTTATTGATTTAATTAGATTAGGGTGTTAAAGTTTGATATCAAGCACCGCTGGTGGGGTGGAGGTGAATTTGTGACGTTCTAATTCTCACAACCCTCATGTATGCGCGGCAAGTACGGATTCCAAAAAATTAAAAAAAAGCTATACTGAGTCCTAAATCTGTCAATCTATTTATAAAAGCTATAGACATATATATATTGAAACAAAATTAAGATTAGCTCTAAAACATTACAAATGCGCAATGGTTTAAAATATCGGTAGGCGGGAACTCACTTTTAGGTGTCGCAGTCAGAACATTTTGCTTAACATGTCTCAAAAGCCTTAAGTGCGGCTTTACTAGTAGGGCCAGTTATATTTAGGCCATTTTTGCAGTCTATCTCTTAAACCAATTTTAGAAGTACGATACCGATACAGAAAAAAAAAAAAGTCTATTTTGAACATTCCATTTCTATTTTTTGAAAGCGGGCCTAATCCCTTGAATTGTGTGGTAACAGCACATAGTACTGTTTGTACTTCTCAGTTGGTACATCTGGATTGTATAGCGCAGTTGGAAACTGTTACGCTATATTTTCTGGAAAACGTGCAAACCCGTGAAGGGGAGCCGTGATGTAAAAGAGGACCGAGGGTACAAGTAGAAAGAAAAAACTTTTATTCCTTGTTTTCCCTAAAATTTTGAGAGAGAGAGGGGGATAGGAAAGACCGTATTTACATAATTACTAAACTCCTCATGTCTCTAACCTGACAGAAACTGTTAGGACTTGTTTCTTCAAGTTTTTCTGAAGAAATCGCCGTTTTTGGTAGAATTACCCGACTACACTACTGGGAGAAGATCCTGGCCCAGAGCAGAGAAGCATGCGAGCAATTAGCAGCCCGGATCCGAATTTTACTGACTCAGCACTTGCGAAAACCGGCATCCGCACCAGATGCGCTTCAGGTTGTCTTGGCTCGCTTGAGACCAGCTTACCGGGCTTCCTCCACAAAAGGGCCTTGGAGCTTATGGAAGAATTCCAGCCTTTCCGAACTTTCGCACCTACGGGTACAGGTGCGCTACAAATAGCCCCAGACCCAGGTAAGCCTGTTTTATTGGTATCTAATTACATATATGACGCCTAAAATAAACAGATAATACTACTACTATTACTTGTTTCTTTAAGCAATATATCCTGACCTTAGATGATAGTAATAGTACGCTGAAGCTAAAAATTTCAGTTATCGTTTTTTTTTTTTTTTTTTTTGGCAGGCTGGCTGGCTGGCAAAAGATTATTGAGTGCTGGACACGGTAGTTGATGCGCCATGCTCGAAAGCCTCTGCTCAGTCTCCACTTCTAGCAATCTTGTTGTAATAACCGTTTAGGATTTCGGTATAATCTATTCACCAACCGTTGCTAGTCAGGTACTTTTTTCTTTTTTTCTTTTTTTCTTTTTTTTTGGGAGGACTGTTCTTCTGCTTCTTTCAGCTGCTTTTTTCCTAACTTTATATTTTCCAAAGCTGCTTTATCTTTCAGTGAATAACATGCCTTTGCGAGTTCTATACCCTTTTGAAATATGTTTTAAAAATTATGAACCCACTTCTAAGAATATATGAATATTATTTTTTTTTCCTGTTTTTGCAAGATTTATAGGTTGACCCAGTATTTGTGCCCACTCTTGAAATTAAGCTGGTCAGTGCTTTCAATGGAAAAAAAAAAAAAAAAAATAGTGGGACCTATTTCTGAAACCATAATCTCTACACTGCGAAAACCCAGATTCAGTTATCCAAAAAAGCAGACCGACATGAAGGATTTAAAGATACCGGTGGTCAAAGCGGCATTTAAGTCATTCTATGATTTTATTTGGCGGAGTCAGTTGAATCAACCTGCACCTAACTTGTAACGGTAAAAGGAAGGAAAGAAAAAAAACAATTTTTTAAACATTTTTAGATCTTTTTAAGTCGTTGGGGAAGATTAGAAGCGTATTAAAAGCACTTCATTCATGTTTATACTTTTTGTACCAGTCACCCATAGAGTACTTAAAGAACCTTAGCTTAGACTTATGGGGTACCTTTATATATAGAATCATTGTATTTAAAACATGAATAAAAAACGTTTTTTTTTTAAAAAAAAAATCTTTTGATTTCATTTTAACTTCTTTTCTCTTCTCGTTTATTATTCTCTGTTGATACACCTGCTGTATATCTTTGCTTCTCAAGATCTGCAGATATAATGAATTCCACTGGCCTATATAGCGGCTTCAGACCATTCAGCGGTCAAGAGCTTGTTATGTCTTCTTACAAACAAAAAGACTGTGAAGTGAACAAGCTACACGAAACTACGCCAATAGACTCTACTGAGCACGAACAAGGACACATTAATTCGAGTTCAACCGCATCGACAGACTCTTCACCTTCATTGTGCTCGTATCCGCGCACTCCCACAAATGCCTCCAGTGACCGTAGACTATCAAACACCTCTTCAGTCTATTCGCACTCACGGGACCCCATATACGATTTTTCACCTGAGTACGTGGGCACGGGGATCAGGTCATTCCTTCCCTATCAAAAGGAAGCTTTCGAAAAGCAGCAAAAAGAGCATACGCTACAAATGCTGCATATGCAACAAGAAGAAGAACAAAACCTACAGCAAATTCAGCATTCTCATTATCTTAGCCGCTCAAGTCTCAGCCAACGATACCGGGGACACGAAAATAATGACTACACAAATTCACGGCAAATCCAGCTCACTGAAAACAGCCCCATAGGCATTCCTAGTACCCCTGATATAACCAGCTACACGTTGAACTCTATCAACTTGGACTTTGATCCTACAATAACTCTAGATTATTGCGCGCCACTATCACTGCCACGCGTGCGGACAAAGCGGCGGCGTAAGCTCAAGGGTATTTGCCGTGGCTGCAATCTCGAAATATACACCAAAAGTGTCTCCTCAAAAAATAATAGCTTACTCTCGGGCAAATGGCATAAAGAATGCTTCTGCTGTGCTAATTGTGGCACCGGAGAGTTTCAACGGACACCAAATGCTGCAGCGGCGGGACAGTCAGATGCTGTTACCAGCTCTAACAAGGAGTTTTATATTCTTAACGACAATCCACTTTGCTATGCCTGCTATCATGCTGCAAACAATTCGCTCTGCGCAATATGTGGGACGGGGATTGAAGGAAATTACCTGAAAGATGGCGACCACAAATACCACCTTAATTGCCTAGCATGTGGGTACTGCAATCAAGCTTTAGACCCTCATCTGGATACTATTTCAATAATAAATAAACGCTTGTGCTGCTCGAACCACCAGGAACCCCAGTCATTTGATGATGATATCGAAAAAGGGCAAACATTTATCTATGATATGTTTTAAGCATTAACCCTTAACACATGAAGAAAAGAAAATACAAATTGTAATATAACCTCCACTCATGACATAAAACTATTCCACATTTACGTGTTAATGACAATTTAATTAATACCATATACCAATCGCGTACGCGTTCCATTAAAATACTAAATTATCTGATACTCATTTTTAAATAAAAAAAACTTTTTTTTTTCTTCTTTCATTTTTTTTTTCCCTCTCTGGCCCGTGAAATACAATAACGTTTAAAAAAAGGTTTTGTACAATTATGCTTCGTCAGAGTTGTCACCAACTGGCAGTCCTTCATTCTCTTGTTGTTGAGCGGCAGCGGTGCGTCTGTTCTTTTCGTTCTCCAACTGGTGGAATAGCAGCTTCAAAGCCTCCTGGTTAGCTTCGCGAGTGCCCGTGATTGTGAACATGCGATCGCCGGTTGAGTCATGGCTCTCCTTAGCAATTGAAATTTTGGCACCGCTGGCAGCGCGGATCTCGGCAATCTTGTTACCACCCTTGCCGATGATGCAGCCGACCATGTCAGCGGAGATGGGGAGCTGTTCCTTGACAATCTCGCCAGTTCCGCTCTTGGGAAGGCTTGCCAGTCTAGTGTTACTACTGCTTTCGTTAAGAATATTAGTGTTGTTGGGAGCATTGTTGTTGAATCTGTTGGAGTTGAAGTTGTTAAGCGGCTGTCTAGGCTGGGGAGTGTAGGCAATAGTTCCAGTGGCTCTTTCCCAGTCCTCCAAAAGGCTCTTGCCAATTTCGTAAATAGAGCTCTTCAGGCCGTCAGGTTTGCCCTGAATTTCAACGACTCTCTCTGTCGACTGGGGGAGAATTTCCTTAGAAGCGACCATTCTAACCTTGTAGGTCTCTTGAATGCTCTTGATTTTAGTACCTTGTCTTCCGATAATGGTGCCCATCTGTAAGTGCGAAATGAGCAATCTGATAGTGGCAATTCCCGCAGGAGGAGCAGGAGATAGAGAGAAAGAGTAACCCAAAGGAGAGGGGCTCTCAATTAAAGTAGCACCGATCATGGAGTAAGCCTTGGCAACACCGTCTAAGGTACCAGAAATGGACAGGACACGCTCATGGACACCGGGAATGGCTTTGGAGACACCAGCCTTAACGCCAGTCTGGTCTCTGATGTCAGCAACGTTCTTGCCGGCCTTGCCAATGATCACACCAGCTTCTTTGGTAGAGACGAGGGCGCGGAGGGTGAGTTCAGATTTAGAAAGGTCGTCGTTGTTTCCGGAAGCGTTGTCAGAGCCCTGAACATTGTTGTCGTAAAGGTATTCGGCGTTCTCAGTTTCGGACATTGGAATAAGGCGGAAGAAAAGGGTGGGGTAAGGGTGTGGGTGGGGTGTGGACGGGGCGTAGTGACGGAGAGGATGCTGGTGAAGGGGCGAAACTCGGAAATTGGTGAGGTTGTGATAATGGTTGGAAGGTAAAAAAAAAAAAAAAAAAATTTCATACGAAATTTTTTGAGACATGACGGGGGTTAGGGTATACAACGGCTAGACAGGCACGTATTCTGTCTCAAGCAACAAGAGTAGTAACGGCCCTCATTCCTGCAAGAAAGGAAATACGTCAGATGCTCTATATTATAGCAGGGAATTACAAAATGGCGAAGTTGAGTGGTAGTCCGGTGGGAGCCTGCGTAGTTCGTGGATAGGGTTGGTGGTTGGTGATCTTTTTTTTTTGCGGTCGGTGCCAACTGGCTAGGTCGGTGTCTAGGCAGGCAAATGCTCACAGGCCGTTCTACCGGCAGAGATCATCAAATTTAAGGAAAGAAAGAGCAAACCTGGGTCTTCAGACAAAAGTCATATAATATCACGCTAATTTCTTAAGCTTTAATACGTATGTTTTGGCGTTTGAGTAGGTGCTCAGGTGCTCACAACTGCTTCAATTATTGTCTTTCATTTTTAGTGCTTCTCTCACAGACCCTCACCTATGTACCAACAGATAACGCTCATACTGTAAGTAATATCTGTCCTGGGGCTCTCAGTGATGGCCTGGGAGTTTTTGGTCACCACTGCCGGCTACAGCATGAACAATTTGGATTAAAATTCTCCGCCACGCATTCTCTTCATCCAGCCGCGTGCAAAACTCGTTGGTCCCGTCCGGTCGTTTAAGTTTCCTCTGTTTCAACAACTCTCTGGATCATCCTCCTTTTTTTTTTCTTTATCCATATCATTCTTTTTTGTTTTTTTCTATTTTCAAATATCAAATATCATATTGTTTGCACAGAACTTACAGCTAAAATCTACGCAAAACGACATACACAAGGGCTCTTTTGCAGTGCCTTTTCATTTAGCAGTTGCTACTCCGCCACCAATTTATATGGTTGTTATTCGCTAAACGACACGAAGTTTATCAATAATCGACGTTTATTTTGCAGCCCGTGCCTTTTGCGCTATTCCGGGTTCTGTGCTCAAGTGACACCATATCTTGTACGCTGTAGTTGTTATCGTTGCCCCTGACCTGAATTCTTCATTCCACGAGAACCTCCCAAATTTCCAAATATTGATATAAAACCTATAATGAAACTGCCCAAATTCTTTCTTTCCAAACTATTTACACATCAGTCCAAACGTCTGTTATTCAGAAAAACTCTGCCAACTAAACTCGTCCGAAAATTACCAAAATATTCAATGAGCTCTAAAGACGACGTCAAGGCCGCATTTTCTTCATTTAAAAGTAAGGCCAGCAATTACCTCAACAATGTTGCGACCAAAAATGCAAACAGCTCGTACGGAAGAGAAATCTCGCGACTGATCTCAGTCGGCTCCGTGGCGTCTACAAAGGGTCCCCCCGGCACTAATATCATACCTCCAGACACCCTTATTCCCTCAGACGATGAAGTTCTTATGGTTTACCCCTCGTACTCCCGTCAAACAAGTGATGGTTGGTTTGAAGTGGATGTACGAGGCTGGCTCTATTTGCCAGGACAGCCAAATCGAAAAAGTCGAATGGTTATTGCAACAGCAAAGAAGGTTGCCGGTATTCGAAACGACGGCCCCAACGACAGATATGATGACAAGATCAAGGATGAAGAAATATTTGACATGATTGAAGGCGAATACAAAAACGAGGAAACGTCTGACATGTCTGTAAACAACGAAAACCATATGCCTTCTCGCGCACAGTCGTTCAGCAGTATGGCCACCTCATCTTCAGTCAATCCTTACACACAAGAGGAAACTCTCAAGGCCAGACTTGCGCCATTTTTTACCCGGCCTGTTGCATTTAGAACTATCAACATTACTTTTAGCGGGCTTACCGATGAATCTGGGTCTGCTATGCAGGCTTTCACTGCTGAAACCAACAGCTCTGGCAGGTTTTCAACTCGCATCAAGCTCCATAAGCAACCGTCGATTGTATCAGTGCAGGCACATGATAATCTTGTATCTTTTGAAGAGGTCATCAACGTTGATCCGACTGGCATTAGCGTAATCTCTGACATTGATGATACTATCAAGAACACAGGCATTCTTGGAAACAAGCGAGAACTTTTTAGAAATGTATTTGTTCATGATTACGAAAAAATCGCTATTGAAGGTGTTCAGCGCTGGTACACAAAACTCCAAGCTCAGGGTGTTCAGTTTCACTATGTATCAAATTCACCTTGGCAGCTTTACCCGACTATTTCAGATTATCTCCGAAATAGTAATTTCCCCAGAGGTTCAATGCACTTGAAAGAGTATTCCGGATTTTTGACTGGTTTGTTTGAGCCCGCTCATGAGAAAAAACGAATGAACTTGAACAGAATTTTAAAGGATTTCCCCAATAGAAGATTCATTTTTGTGGGTGACTCTGGTGAAGGGGATCTAGAAGCTTACATTGACATTGCTCGGCGGTTTCCCTCACAAGTACTGGCTATTTATATTCGTGATGTTACTCTGCCCCCCGGAGACAATTCGCTTCTGAGCGAGTTCCAAACTTTACGGCCTAAACAAACGCCTCATAATCTGCAGCAGGAGGAACAAAAGACTGTATCTTTAATGGACCTTCCACTAGAGTCAGCAAGGCCTCCGCCACCTAAACCTAGAAACTTCTCAACTCCTATCCTGCCTACTTCACAAACACCACCAGTTATTGCAACCTCTAGTCGCCAAGTGCCACCACCAGTACCGCCTAAGCCTTCTCAGTTCAAGCTAAATAATACCCCTGATGTACCACCTTTACCTCCGCGACCTGGCGTTCCAGCCCAAAGTGCGACTGATGCACCTCCTCCTTGCCCGCCGCAGCCTCCTCTATCTAGGCAGCCCTCCTCTACATCTATAAATAATCTTCCACCACCGCCACCATTGCCACGCCGCCAGAACCATGCGCAACACCCGGTGATCCAGCCCTCATCACAGGAAGGCTACGAGTTCAACGATATTTTGGACAAGCGTATTGAGAACTGGAAAGCCCGGTTTTTAACCGCACGAAAAGAGCTTCCTGACAATGTCCATCTGCACATGTGGAGGGTCGGTAACGATGTTGAAGAAGAAAGTTTGGATGTACTTTCTCTTGCTAAAAACGCACCCTTCTTGGGTTGAGCATAGAAATAATTTTGAGAGAGCTCTACTCATAAATTTATAGATTGCTAATTAATTTCTAATGGTTTGAACTAGTAACTCAGTTACTGATCTAAAGTTAACTATAACACATAGATATAATATGTATTAGTGCCGGTGAATAAATGAAGGGAATTTGCGACTGAATTCATGAAAACCCCATTCGAAACATGAGTCCAAGCAATTCTGTGTGGAAACTCGTAACCACAACAAGCCACCAGAGGATAACCTTGAAAATATGTTTGCTAGAGTCAAGCAAATGGATGGTATTTATGATGACAATGATTGAAGCAAGCGCTCATCGCGGAAGCAACAAAAGTATGATAGCGATAAGAAATCTCACGAAGCCTTGTAAAAGCAGAAGAGCAGTTGGCGTGTGACTTGGCGCGCTGATTGGCAATTGAACTACAAGAGCCAATGTGAATTCTGGCAATACTACACCACCACTCAAAAAGAGTTATATAGAAAAAAGTACCCCAATCCATTGAATTTCCTGCTTTAATGCTGTGTCTCGTCATACCTTGAGCAAGCTGTTTTAGTTCAGCACAGGCCGTTTTGGAGACTATTTCCAGACGGTGTGTATCAGCGAGCGAAATCATTATTGTGAGTGTGGTCAACTGGGGCCGGTTGAGCACGTTCTCAACGAGTGTCTTTTGAATCCTGGAGTGCGACACTATATGAGGAAAGCTTCTGCGGAGCTTGATCCCAGGATTCTTGATATCAAGAAGAGCCTGAGAGCGGAGTCAAGTTCTTAGACTCATTACCGCAGTTTCCTTCTTAATTGATTGCTTGATTATAGCAGTTTGTTAAGAATTTGCTAAGGGTCAATCTCTGATACTGATCTACTGGGCGTTAGGTTTTACTGGTTTTTTTTAACACATGGAATTATTCATGGAGAACTTGGCGTTATCGAATGCTTGAGCTTGAAATAATTACTGATACTACTGCCTTGCCAGTCTCATATAGACAAATGTTTTAAAATTTACGTCATAATATTCAATACTTTTGATCTAATATCTAGATGCTAAATCGGTTTCAGGGCACCCAACTTGTGATTTATCGATTCAGTCTGCTTCTGTGTCATTCAGGGTGTGCGCAACAGGGTCATTGTTTTATTGTTTATTAAAACCTTCAATAATTACTTTTTTGATGTATTCTCACAGAGTGTCTTCGCGCTCAAAACAAGTTTGCGTTTTCGTGTGTCAAATTCAAGTTTGATGATCGTCATATTGAAGAAAAAAGTTATGACAATGTTGATTCATAAAATTATTACAATAGTGTTGGGCTGCAAGCAAAGAGTCAAATGAGGGTTAATGGAGGAAATTTTCAACATTCTGGTTTACTTCGGCAAGTCTTGTGCATTTACTAGACTGTGATATTTTTTTCGCTAATATTCAAAATCTTGATTTCGTTACATATCTTCTCTACCCATTGCCAATTTCCTGTGTTGTATCTAATGGATATTTCTGGATTCGAGATCGCCAACATGCATTTACCAGTCTGCTTAACTACATAAGAGATGCTGTTGATTTCAGGATTCACTTTTCCTCCAATTCGCCAAAAACCATACATTTTACAAATAAATGATTGAGCTGTTTTAACTCTCATCTGATGGCATTGTTCGCTCATGCAACTCTGATTGTTTGACTGCGAAAAACATAAAAAAAAAACGAAAACATCAAAAAGCAAAGGCGTTTGTCTTTGAGATAATCTCGTGGTTGGGTTTTAGTTCATATTTTGTGTTTGGATCTTCTATACTTTTCTACGCTATTATATCAGCTATTACATAATATATTCACATTATTTTATTTCTTCTTTTCATTTCCGCTCGCTTCCTTTTCTTCTCTCTTTGCCCTTAGGTTCAACAATTATCATCAATCATGCCCACTACTACTATCAACAACCCCGAGGGTATGTAATTTTTTATTGAAGTATTATTGTGCACGTCAGGCTTAATTTCTAACTTATCATTAGTCCTTTGGGCCCAAAGATCTAACAAGGATGTTCCTGAGAAGAACATCATCTACTTGACCATTGCCGTCGAGGACACTATTGCTCCTAAACTGGAATTGACTGCCGATGAGCTGCACTATCACTCTAAAAACAAGGAGGGCAAGGAATTCGATCTCAAGCTGCCTTTTTACGAAAAGATTGACCCCGAAAACTCAAAGATTGCCCACAATGACAGACACACCTATGCTGTCATTCGCAAGGCCACCCCTGCTGAAGAGTACTGGCCCAGACTGACCAAAGAGAAGGTCAAGTACTTTTTCATCAAAACCGATTTTGATAAGTGGGCTGATGAGGATGAGCAGGAGGAGGCACCCGAGCCTTCCAATGACGCTTTTGACCTGAGCGGTATGGGCGGCATGGGCGGCATGGGCGGCATGGGTGGCATGGGTGGTCCCGGCGGCCCTGGCGGCTTTGATCTTTCAGCGCTAGGTGGCCTGGGTGGCCTGGGTGGTGGCCTCGGCGGTGGCGACTCCGCCAGCGAGCTGCTTGAGTCTCTTAAGAATGACGCTGCTATGAGTGGCAAGAGTCTTGATGACTTTGCCAAGCAGTACGGTGCCGGTGCTGGCAACGACGAGGATGAAGACGAGAATGCTGAGGAGGTCAACACCGTCAAGAATGATGTTCTTTCTTAAATACAGCCGTGTATTTTAGTATTCTGTAATATATATTGTAATCGTCACGTGTTATTTTTCAGATTGGCTGGTAGCCTTTTGGGCTAAAAAGTTCCATCCATCTGCGAGCCTTAAGACTTGAGACAATTTCAAGCGCATTTTACTCCCAAAAAGTCACGGGTTGCTGAGGCACAAAGAGTTGCTGGTGGTCTACAGGTTTTCTGCCTCGTAAATTCTGAATGATGAACATAACGTCGAGCGTTCAGTATTGCTCCCCCTCCTCCTCGCCAGGATTATCCTTTGTTTGTATACTATCCACGTGATGCTTAGACTATATAGAGCGCGTATGATGGGCCGAAGTCTGCTGGCGTCTGGTTCCTTTAGAGCAGTGGGGCGCTCTGGCTGCCGCTACTTCCAGAACAATTCCCAACATGGCATCACGCTGCTCTCACCGAGCGAAGTATCAGAAAAATTACGAGAGCTGGAAGAAAGCTACATTATCGAGCGCCGGAAGGGAGTACTGCGTTATGACGTGGCGCAGCTGGCCAGTAATTTGCCTATCGAGGATGACCGGTCGGAAAAGATTGTGCAGGTGCAAGTGGCAGAAGAGGGGCAGGACGGGACGCTCAAGGTCACGCATTCAGACTGGATGTTTTGGGGAATCTTTGATGGTCACAGCGGCTGGACAACAAGCGCAAAACTGCGCGATGATCTTATCAACAGTGTACTTACGCAGCTTGATACGGTATACCCGAAGCGCTCGCCCAACGGTGATGACAAACTGCGGCTGCTGCCAAAGGCCCGCGCGGACATTGACCGCGCTATTGAGAATGGTTTCATGCATTTGGATGACGAGATTATTAGTAAAAGCATTGACCGGGTGGTGAACACAGAACACTCTTCGGAAGCTTTTGAGCACGTTGTTGCTCCGGCATTGTCAGGTTCCTGTGGCCTACTTGCGTTCTACGATTCTTATAGCAGCGAACTGAAAGTCGCCTTAACGGGCGACTCGCGGGCTATCCTCGGCACCCTCAATCATGCTAGTAAGGAGACTGGCGAGCCTAGCGAGGATCATTCTGAATGGAAGGTCACGCAACTCTCTCTTGACCAAACCTGCGAAAACAAGGCTGAAGTCGAACGGATCAAAACCGAACACCCCAAAGAACTTGGAGTTATCAAGCGTGGGCGTGTACTGGGGACACTTGAGCCCACCCGCTGCTTTGGCGATGCCACGTACAAGTGGTCGCAAGAGTACCAGACCAAGCTCAGCGAGCGCGAGAACTACTGGTTCAACCACCACATGTGGAACAATTATCTAACGCCACCTTATATCACGGCCAAGCCGGTCATTACCAGCACCAAGATTGATCTCCAAAACGGCGTTAGCTTTTTGGTCCTTGCCTCTGACGGCCTGTTTGAGCTTCTTTCAAACGAAGAGATTGTTGGCCTTGTGGCTGATTGGATTGAGGCTAAAAGTCCCAAGTATCTATCTACTATTAAAAAGGATTCAATTTGGACGCGGGTGTTTGGAAACATCAAGATGAAACACGATGAGGGCGAGGCAGCAACTAAGATTGACCCTGACGTTGATTCTTTACTCATACGCCGTCGCAAAAAGCCGCACTTTATTGTTGAAGACGATAATGTCTCGACGCACTTAATTCGTAATGCGCTTGGCGGGGCTGATATTGAGCAGGTGTCAATGCTCGCGTCAATCCCAGCGCCCATCTCTCGTAACTACCGCGACGATCTGACGGTCACAGTTGTCTTTTTTGGCGAGAAGAAGAGTGTAGTCACAGACGATCCCGTCACTATCAACGGCCCACAGGTTATTGTGTCTACAGGCAAGGATAATGATGATCTCTTTGGTAACATTAAGATCAACGAAAAGGCAACGCGCGGCACCCTCAAAACTCACATCAAGGCCAAAATGTGAGAAGATGAATAATATTCATAATGATAATAAAAGAATCTTAATAAGGTCTCAGATTTTCTGGGGATAGCTATATTATTATTAAATTAAAATGCTCATTATATATTTATACCAAATATTTTTTTTTTCTTTTGCAATTAAAAGTAGTCCAAGAAAGAAATTGTCGTGACTTGTAATGATTACAAGTTGGGAAGGGAGTTATGCAGGTTAAATCAGTGCACCACATGCTTCTTTGTGGGCGTCGATCAGGATTGAATTTTTTTTTTTTTTTTTTTTTTTAATCTTTGATGTTGTTACCGTTATCTACTGATTCGACGGCAGAGACCAAATCGTGGCAAAATAGCCTGGTTTCATTTAATTCTTCATTGAAAGAGACTTTTCTGAGAATGGGCATTGGGTTAGGCAGCCCGGCTGTTCTCGATCGTTTTTTGGGATCAATGTAGCCCGGTGGCCGCACCTGAACGTATTTGTAGTTGGTATCATCGTCATCAGTATTGTCAGAATCGGAATCATTGATGCTATCATCGTCATCATCACTGTTTGTTTTGGCTTGGTTTGTTATCGCAAACTT
Source organism: Geotrichum phurueaensis (assembly GCA_030558065.1). Taxonomy (NCBI): domain Eukaryota; kingdom Fungi; phylum Ascomycota; class Dipodascomycetes; order Dipodascales; family Dipodascaceae; genus Geotrichum; species Geotrichum phurueaensis. The sequence continues at coordinate 7,355 of JAJMRT010000184.1, read as the reverse complement.
GCGCGGAGGAGTGATCAGGCGGCGTTCAATCGCATAATTTTTCTTGAGACAACCTTTTCTGGTAATCGCCGCTTCAGCAGCAGCAGCAGTATCAGGGGCCTCTGTTACAGCGGTGGGAACCACTGCTGTTCTAGGGGTATTGTTGTTTTTTGGCGACATAGCCTCGTCTTTGCTATCAGTGATTTTCTTAGTTGTTGTCAAGGCTTGTGGCTTTTGCACCGACTCTTGAAATAGATTGCCAAAGAAAGACTGTTTTGCTCTTGTACTTGTGGTTATAGTGGTAGTAGAGATTGCGGTACTAATAATGTTGACATACATGACCTGGCCATGTGTGTTAATGGATGTGAACCCGGCGGTAGTTGCTGATGCCATTGTGTCTATGTGTATTACGGCAAATTATCACTTTAGTAGCGGCCAAAATGGTGATTCGGAAAAAAGAAAAAAAAAAGACTAAAATAATGTTTATATATTGTAAACGAGATGGAAATCGAAAGTACGATCACAAAAGGCCTTTGCAATATAAAACGTGAACCAAATATTAAACTATTCAATTTTCACGAGACAAATTATTTAAAAAATCAGAAAAAAAAAAAGGAGACGACGAGGCAGACTTTATATGTGCACTCAATTTCAAGAAAAGGGTTCGATTAAATAAGAATATCTCTTAAACAAAAAAAGAAAGAAAAAAAAAAAAAAACCATACTTGAAACTAAATGGCGTCAATAAAGAATAGCGAACCAGACAAAATAAGCAGTTCACAAACTTAGTTAGGCTCTCTTTTCTCGAAATGTTTTTTTTTATTAAGAGAACCGAAAGATGTGCCATATGCAAGACAATAATTGATATTTTAGGTTTAATTTTTTTTTTTTTAACTGACGGTGTTGTACAACAAGAAACAGCAAAAAATGAAACAAAAGCCCTTGGTCATTCCAGCTGTCAAGCAAACATAGATAGGAAGACAACAACATTAGATAAGTTGGAACAATCAGTGATACTATCATTACATGCCCAGCGTAATCTTGGCTAGAATATTATTTATTACTTCGTATCCCCCTCTCTTTGCCCATTCCCATCTATGCTATCTTCATTTTTTTCTCTCTTAGAAGACAGAATAATTTATACTGATACATAATAGCCCAACGAGCAGTAAACGGAAATGACTTTAATCTGCTCTTATTAGTTATTTTAAGCAACAGTTCTGCCAGTAGTACAAAGCTTACTTTATTTCGGTATCTCCCTGTAAGTACAGTACCTTTGAAGTGGTATGGGATATCAGTATGGGTTGCTCTAGGCTTGTCCGTATCCTCTGTTGTTGCTGCTGCTACAACTCGTATGACCCACCAAATTAACTCTGCACGTAAAAACTCTGTACCAAGCCGTGACTGAGCTAAATCTGGACCAGAAGACCGAGAGTCGGTGATCCAAAAAAAATAAAATATTACAGCTGCTATCTCTAAATCTTGGTACCTATCATATGCATGGTCATTCTCAGCTTAAATGACAAGCAGCATCAGCAGGAAGCAGTGTAAAAAAGCTGGACCCGTAAGATAAGCAGTGCTATTACAGGCACCCAAACTTTGCTGGGAGTCTTTGGGTGGGTGTTATCATATCGGCGTATGTGTATTATACCGACGGCAGCGCAACAATATTAAAAAAAAAAAAATAGGAGATACGGAAATTTCTGAAGAACAAGAAAAAGGGGGGGATTATCGATACAAAAAAAATAATTGAATAAGGGGAGCCAGTTAACTGTTGTAATTTGAGTCTGCAACTTCACCCTGACAGCTGTCAAAGTTCAAAAAAGTACATCATCTCGCCATATTAATTGAATCAGTCAGGTTGATAATAGTACCATTGCCATAGCAATACATGACTTTCTTGAGTTCATTCCGATCTGATGCTCAGAATTTTAAGTACAACAAGCCAAGGCGGCATATGCGCTCAACACAGCCTTATGGATTCACCTGCAGAATAACAATAATAAAAAAAAGGGGTTAAGATCATGAAAAAAAAAAAAGAATAGATTACTATCTCAGGTAAAACCCCCCAAAAAAGGGGAGCATGCTCGGTTGAGCTTGCTGCGCCAACAAGGAACAGCAATAGAACAAAAATAAATTTCCGCGTTACGAGTAAAAGAAATCACAATCTAACATTAAGTTAAAAAGATTATATATCTTTGTTTCAGGGTCCTAATTGTCCTATTATCTATAAAATTGTCCCCCGATGACTAAGCCTGCATACTGTTTTTAATCCGGTATAGGATGAGAATCTTGACTATATTCTGGACTTGTCCCTTGACAAGTCTTGTGAAAAGAAAACTCTACATTTGAAATTTCACGCTGAGGATGGTCAACCACTCAAGCATATGTAGCAATCACGAGCAAAAATGACAATACCTTTCTATTTTTAACTTGTAAGACACAAGCACTCATTTTTTTTTAGTAAAAATGTCTTGAATAGTTTCAAGCCTATCTTAGCTAACAAACTCCATTGATAAAATGATCTGATCTCGGGCTTGGAAACTATAGTATGTATGAAACAAGCCTTAGTTAAGACCTAAAACAACTTGCTCGTGATAAACCTAACCAGAAGTTTTCTATTGCTAGAACTAATTATTTCAGACATCTATTAATTAGTCTGTCCGTAGTTTGAAAACAAAGAGATGCAAAAACACTTCAGGTAAAGGTGGAACAATGACTTGATTAAAGCAAATCTTTAGATGGTGATCAGCAAGAAGAACACGGCATCTGCTAAGTTTCTCCTGAAAACTGTGATATGAAAAGATCGTGTCACCAGGCACGAGCACGCTGGTACATTCGTAAACCTGTTACTTTAACGTAGAAATAAAAAAAAAAGATACTGATGGCTATTTTCTATCTGCGACTCAAGCCGTTGCAGGATTTGTTCGGGGATTTTTTTTTACTACACCACAATACCAACCTGGGGCGTGATAGTTTTCAGTCTTAATGAAAATTTCAGGTTATTAAAACTTTACCCAGGAAACAATATTCCTTACTAAAGTAGTAGTATTATCTATTCATTTAGATGTCTCATGTGCAACTACATACTGAGAAAACACGATACCTACCTAGGTCTGTGGCTATTTGTAGTGCACCTGTACCCGTAGGCGCAGAAATTTGGGAAGCCTGGAATTCTCCCAGGAGTCGCAAAGCTCCTTTCTGGAGAGAGCTCAGCGCCAACCTCCTTCGTGAAGGGAGCCCGGTAGGCTGGTCTCTTCCCTTACTATATATAAGATTATTTTAAAAAATAAATATTTCATGGAGCCAAGCTGAAATAAAAAAAAGTAAGTCATCTAGAGTCTTAGTTCGGTACTGCAATTAAGGTCCGAACCAGTCAAAAAAAAAAAGGACCTGGTCCGGTCGGATATGATTCCCATCCCACGTTGCAAAATGCTAGCGGCCACCCCCCACTTGAATCTACAAAAATTTCAACCGCTTAGACCACCCTTAAAATTCGCACATCCCAAATCCCCAAACCCACCCCCCTCCTCTCTTTTTTATTTTATTTTATTTTTTATTTTATTTTTTATTTCTTCCCGCTTAGCAATCCAGAAACTAAATTCAATTGACCGGCTACTCAGCACTCATTTGCTCCCCTTATTAAACGACAATTTTTGCCCATAATGGCCATTGATCAGACCGACGACGGGAAAGTCATTCTTTCTAACAGCACCTCCGCAGTCACGATCCTGCTGCACGGCGCCACTATCCTCTCCTGGACGCACAAGGGCCAGGAGTTGCTTTGGCTTTCGGAGAACGCCATCCTTGATGGCAGCAAGGCCGTGCGCGGTGGCATTCCGCTCGTTTTCCCCGTATTTGGCCCCGCTCCCAAGGGCTCTGAGTTTGACGGCTTGCCCCAGCATGGCTTTGCTCGCCTCAGTGAGTGGGAATTTCTAGGTCAGACGGACGAAACTACCATTCAATTTGGCCTTGGCCCGGAAAACATTGTGGACGAACAGCTGAAGGCCGCCGCTGACGGCTGGTCCAAGGATTTCACAATTATCCTGACTGTGGAGCTGGCCGATGATTACCTCAAGACTGGTGTGACGGTTGAAAACACCGAAAAGGGCGAGTCCGCTAAGCCATGGCGATTCAACTGGCTCTTCCACAGCTACTTCCGCGTGCAGGACGTGGAGGCGATCCAAGTACGCGGTTTACAAGGCAGCCAGCTTGTTGAGGACAAGGTTGCGCTTTCCACCGCCGAGGACCGCGCTGCAACTTTGGCTAAGTATCCCTTTGAGGCTACCGATGAGACCATCACGATCCACAGCGAGGTTGACCGCGTGTATGGCTCCGCTGACCAGGCAATCACTCTTACTACAACGGAGGGCAAGCCGCTCGTGTCAATTGAGAAGGAGAACCTTTCTGACGTTGTTGTCTGGAACCCCTGGACCGAAAAGGCCGAGGGACTCAAGGATTTTACTCCCAAGAGTGGATTTAAGCAAATGGTGTGCATTGAGCTTGGCCATGTTGCCGAGTTCCAGACGCTTCAACCTGGTGAGAAGTGGAATGCTTCCCAGAAGATTTTTCATAACCTCAAGTTATAATTATTAAACGTAATGCTATATTGACGATTAGAATGATGCCAGATATATATATATATATTTCATAGATATATTTATTTTCTATCTATAGTGCTTGCTATAGCTCGGGTAAGTTAACAAAAGCCCAAACATAAAATTGACGGTGGATGTTTTTACACACGGCTAAGAATTTTCTCTCCAACTAACTGACAGTTATATTACACAAACGGCTTTTCAAATTATGAATTTTGGTCTTGATTGATTTTTGTGCAACAAAACTCAATGTACTTGGTTTTATTGAGGCTCAGAATTTCAATATATACTTAACTTTTTAAAAACAAAAGTTATGGTTTTCTCTATATTAAGATGCTAGCAAAAGCAAACTGCTAATACACTCAGTAAAATGAAACCAGTTAAAAACGGGAAACAAAATTGAAAAAAAAAAAGAATGCTCAAAGACTCAATCTCAGAATTCTTTTCTATAGCAAAAAAAAAAAAAGCATTAAACGGATGCGAGAGCTTGTAGGCTTATTTCTTCCCATTTATTCTATTGATGGCTAGTTCCATATCATGTCAAAATTGATATCAAACTGGTCCTGGCAATGTGGGATACACAAGTTTAAGTGCCATTATTAGATATATATAGGCTAATCAGGAGTCGCCGATCATCATATGAACCCAATCACCTTTTTTTTTTTGAAATAGCTTTGAAAGCACATGTAAACACCAAAATAAAAAAATATATAAATAGACTTAAATATTTCGGATTTTTATTTTTTCTTCAGTAAAATAAACGAAAATAACATCCAGAATGCTGTGAAAGCATATTTGTCACAAAATGAAACGAAATTTATAAGAAAAATTGCGAATGAATTTGGGGTAGCCTACTCCACTCTTCGCGACCGACTCAACGGATCCAAACCCAAAACCGAGGCATACGAGAATAGCCGGTTGTTTTCAAAATATTAAGAGCATTTACTGTAAGGGCATTTAATATTTTTAGCTCAAAAAAAACTCCTATGACCAGAATAGATGTCAGAAAAATGGCTGGAGATCTGAAGTACATTAGGCACCCATCCGGAGAGTCTAAACTGGTGTCCGACAGCTGGCTTCAAGGATTCTTGTCCCGGTCCAAATATCTAGAAATACAAAAGACAAAGCATAATTACATGCCAAGGGTCCGAGAGAATGGTACAAAGTTGATTTCATTATTTTTTTGAGTCATATGCCTACTATATCGACACCTTCAACATCCTCCCGGAAAACATATGGAATCTTGATGAAACTGGGTTTAAAATTGGCAAATCAACAAGCAATTCAAAAATAGTAGTCCCTGTTAATTGTCCTTATTCAAATTTTCATGATACTTCTGAGCTTGTGACAGTGTTGGAAGTAGTATCAAGGACTGGCAAAATGGGGAAACCTCTGCTAATTTATAAGGGAGTTCACCACATGGTAAACTGGTTTCCTGACCATGTTACTGACAAATTTCATGCTGCAACATCTTCTTCAGAGTTTATAAACGAGCCGATATTCTATGAATGGGTTTCAAATTATGTTCCTTCGGCTAAAGCCAAATGGTCACTCCTGTTGCTAGATGGGCATCTCTCACACACATCCAAGAGAGTTATGGCCGCGCTGATGACAAAAAAAATAATTCCTTTATATTTTCCTTCTCATATGACTAATATCCTTCAACTTCTTGACAGAACTTGCTTTGGTAATGCTAAGATTTTGTTTAGAAGGGGGATTTCTCACAACTTCAGTGAAGCGTTGTACCCCACAAAGGCACACTTTTTGGAGAGCTATATGAGAGTCAGAAAATTAGCCTATAGTTCCAAAACTATCATAGGAGGTTGGAGAAGATGTGGATTACTAGAAAATAATCCAGATCTTGCATTGGCAGAGTACAGAAGGCAGATGCATCATGACACTCCTAACCTCGAGGAATTTGTGCAAGAGAGCGCAGAATTGGATAAAATTTCTATTCCAAAAACTCAAACAAGTCAAAGAATGAAAGAAAAGCGTCTCAAAAATGCAGATGAGACTGCTCTTAGGAAAGAAATTGCAGTTCTATGGCGTGAAATTAACAAATTGCGGTCCGCACTTAGGTTGTCCCAGAAGAGCCATGCTGATGAAAAAAGTTTAAGGGTGATAACTCAGCTTCAAGCCAAGCGAGATAGAAATGAGTTGATCGAAGAAAAGAAGAAGCATTCAAAAAAAAGAACGCGTATACCCAAGCCAAATAATGACCTTATCTTAAACTTTGCAATTGTCAGGTTCAATGAGCAGAATCCTTTGACTCGCCAGACGTCCAATGTCCCAACTTCCGGCTCAATACTGCCTTAAAATAAATGTTAAATCTATTTTTTTACATATATCTATTTCATATTTTGTCTACTATACTTTTACAACGTTTTGAAATAATTTCTCTGTATATAGCGTTGATAATACAGTGTTTTGTTCGTAATTTATATATGATTGGGTTTGTCAAAAAAAAAAAAAAGGTGATTGGGTTCAGATGATGATCGGCGACTCCTGATTAGCCTATATATATATATATATATATATATATATTTTGGAGTAAACGTTTTTTTTTTATCACTAGATTGCTAGGCAGATCCAATTGATACCAATTACAAGGCATCGTGATCTTTTTTTTTTTAAAAAAAAAATAAACTCCAAAAGCTCGTATCAATCTGTTTTTTTTTCAGATATACATTTAAAAAAAAAAAAAAAGAAAGAAAAAAAAAAGAAAAATTAGAGGGTGGGGAGAGCCGACAGACCTACTTGTAATCAAGAGAAAAAAAAT